>MU224977.1:19760-60440 GCA_018584345.1 Thuja plicata | reverse complement strand
TTCCTCTTTTGTCTCCTTCTTCGGTTGAATCTTCGTAGGATTTGAGGTATGGATTGAATTTATTGGTTGATTAAATAATATGATAAAATATGGATATATTTAAATATTTTCATGATGTATTATATCTTTAATTTTCATTCCTGTAGTTATTTAAAAGTTTGGAGTTTTTGTTTGTGAAAATTGTCATGTGTTTTCCTAGGGTTTTTTAGCAACCTATTTTTTAATATCTGTGATTATAATAATATAAATTGCATCTAGGGTTTTTATAAATTGATTTTATAAAATTAAAATTTTTATTTATAAAATGGGTATCTCTCTGATTTTGTTTTTAGGGTCGAATTAATCCCTTATTATTGACATTTTGGCAGACTATGCATGTCATTTCTTGATTCCAATTTTTCTGTCAAATGTATTTGTATGCTACAGACTGTTATGATAACATAAAATTCTGAAGTTGATATCATATATCCTCCAATGTCTTATTTTTCATTTCCAATTGTTTTGGGTCATTTTTATTGTGTTTTGTGATAATTACAATCATTTTAGTGAAGGCAGGTATGAACCCTAACCAGAGTTTTCTGTTTTAAACCAGAAGTCATAACTCTCTTTCCCACTGTTGGATCATCAAAAAAATGAAATGGAGATTCTATAATGATTTTACCTAAATCCCTACTAAAGATATTGGTTTTATTATTTGTTTTTTTGAAGATATAGGCAATTGTTCTATGATTGATATTCTTTGCATTTAATCCTTTTAATCCTTTTCTGGAATATATCAATTTAAGAACATTACCAAGTTTTAGGGTGTTGTATGGTTACTAGAGGCTATTAGGATTTTTATTTATTGGTTTGGATCTATGTGTATTCTGAATATGTTTATAATATCACTCTGATTTCTTCTTATGTGTTTCGAACATTTTGAATGTCATATCAGGGTTTAGGGTTGTCCAGTGGACTAGGGACAACATATGTTTTTCTTAACTCAATCAAATGTTGTTATGATATTGATATGAAATATTGTATACTATATAATGGATCTATTATTTTATCATTATTATTTTATGTAGGTTAGGGAACCTAAGTACACTAGGTGAGTGGCTCTTAGTGCGGGGCCAGGGCCCTAAGTGGCTAGAACTAGGATAACTATCTGAAGAGTTATTTAACAAGTGAAAATTTAATTAAACTTATGTGAATGGGTTCAAACACTAAAAAGATTAATCTATGCCTTGACTATGCCATTAGCACTAGTAAATTCTATGGATGGGAGTGGGAGAAGGTACCTATGTGTAGGTACGATCGAATGGCACTTATCTGTATGAAAGGCATTTGATTCCGCATGTGCCTACTTGGGGGCCGTGGTCCGGAGTGGATAGTACCAGGACAACCCAAGGGGTGAGGACTATGTGATAAAACTCACCTAGCTTGTAGCTTAGAGTCCCTACCAATTTTGATCATGCCTTTGGTAGTCCTTGTGGTCTTCTTGTATTTCCTTTTTGTGCTGTGAATTTGGGGAAAAGTTATCACCACCTTAGGAATATCCTAGTTGTTACCTCTTGCATGGGCCTTTGGTTCTATCTCCTAGCTCAGGGAAGTGGGCCTATTGGTCCCATGTGGTTGGGTGCTTAATATTTATATCGAGGTATTGTTCATGGTTCTTTGGATGATCCTAGCACATGTTCCTTTCCAGATCTGCAGTTGAAGACTTCTTATTATATATTTTACTATGTTGAGAGTTACTTATGTATTTTTATTCATGTAATTGTAATCTCCTATAAATAATCTTGAAGTATTGATGTAATCTGAATTCAAAGCAGTGGATTAAGGAATGGGTAGTCCTAGGTAAAAGAAAGGGAAAAGAATATATGATATATTGGACATGTTATTAGCATTAAAAGAAAGTGTTTATTTTATTTCTCCTATTCTCTTATGTTCATATATAAAGGAAATAATCTTAGATATAGTTATATCTAATAATATACTACAACAATAATGTATTCTCTCTTGATAAAAGGATCAAAGGAAATTGTTGAGAAATGATAGGTTAGTGATTGGAATTATTAATAATGATTAGTTATGAAATAATGAAACAAGATAGTAACTTGATAGTAATGTTAAGGGTTGGTCCATGTTTATGGGTTAATGAAGTACCTAGCATAATGTCTACCTTATTAATACTAATCTCTTACCTAAATATTTAGAGGAAAGTGGTACAAAGGATAATAGATATTTATAAAATCAATATGATCGAATGTCATCAATTGATAAAAGGAATAATGATGTTAGATGATTAAATTATGTTTAATGAAAGAAACAAGTTTGCAAAATTTACCTTGGTGTATTAAAATTAATGTAGATATTTTAAGCTCATAATTAAATGGATATCTTATGCATGTAAATAGTTTAGATAATGTTGCTTTAGCAGCGATGTTAGGGAACCTGTGAGGACTTAAGTTGAATAAATCTTGCATTCAAGTTTTAGAAAATTATTTTTTTATTTTAGAGATATGAAGTACCATGATGAATATTATTCTAGTTAAACAAAAAAAAATTATTACTTGCATCTTATAGATATTTTATGTATTGTCCTCTCGAGTTGCCTGGTGGGGCATTACATTCCCTACTAGCTTCCCCACCCATTTTGGATTAGTTGGAATATTATTTTAATACTAAACACCTCTATAATCGAGTTTGTACCAAATACCAACTAGCCATTTGTGTTTGAATATTTGAATCTCTCAAATTGAAAAAAATATCTTTATTTTTAATTGAAACCTACAAACTACTAACTCTTACTGATCCCAAATGACTTATCAATCTTTTTAAAACCCTTCTAGACTCCCTCTAGATCCTATTTAAACTCTTGCGGTGTTATTGACCCACTTAGAATCCATTTTAGTCCTAAGGTCCTTATCGGGACCTCTAGGACCTATACAAAACTTATTTCATTTATTTACCCCAAAGACCATAATAGGTCTTAATACTTCATAGTTTATTTTCTTATAGATCTTCAAACTTCTAGTCATTGTAATACCCACCCCTTGGTCTTCCTGTTTGTGTCAGTTTCTGATCTCTTTTAGGCATTTTTATATTTGTGTTGGTTATTTTAGGTGATTTTGAGGATATTCATGTGTTACTTTTCATTATGCTATTGATCCATTATTAGTTGTATTATATCACATATTTGCATATGATTTGTGATTATTTCATGTTGGTTATCTTTATGTTATGAAATCATTTTGATTAAGGTTTTATGACAATACTGACCCTATATTTATATGCACATGGATCATTGTGATGATTTACTTTACTATTTGAGGTGTTTGGTATGGTATGGGACAGAGTCATAGTTACTTGCTTAGGCAAGATCTGCATGATAAACTAGACTCAACCATTGTTTTCTATATTGTATGCATATGTTCATCTTTGTGATGATAGGTTTGGAGGTAGTGAGTGTGCCCTATCACAATAACTCAATGGTAAGAGTGGGGAGATAATATTTACATCCAAATCCATACCCTAAATCCTTATTTTGTCTGAGAAATGGACAAGAATCTGATTTACTACCCTAGTGTTTTAATCCATCAAGTGATGTGGATTCGTGAACCTGTTTGTGTGTGTTGGGTTTTTGTTTTAGTGGTTTACCTGTTTAGATGGGTTTTAAATGGATTAATGATACTTTTGGCTTGATTTATTTAATGAATATTTTTGGTAAATATTAATATTAATTATTGCACTTATAACAAGGTCAAAACATTGATATATGAAATATATGGCTATTTAATAATTGAATATTAATTAAATGCCTATATTTAATTAATTGTTTTAATTATTAAGTCTTGATTTAAATAATTGAGATTTAAAAATATTAAATTCAATTAATTGTGCATAGTTGAATTATTGAATATTAATTTAAGTTGCATGGTTAATTGATTTGTTTAATTTAAATATTCTCAGATGCATTTTCAATTTAACACTTTGCTTTGATATTATAAAGTTGAGTTATGCATGCTTTAAGTGAAAATTGAAAATAAAGAATTTCTTTTAATTATTAATTAGATAATTTATATTCCCTTTAGGAGTTTCACTTTTTAAAAAGCTAATTTCTTGGTTTTCTATATCCTTGGAATGAAAGCCATTTTGGAGGTTGTTCAATCAGGGGGGAAAGGAAAATCACGTGATGAAGGATTTGTGAAAGCTTGAGAGTATTTTAAAGCATTTTTTGAATTCTTCTTTGCTTGGAATTGTGGATTTTGTTCCTCTCATCAGTTATTGAGGAAGGATCTTTTTCATGTTAATTCTAGCTTTCAGATCCCCATCTTCCATGCATCTGAAAAGCTAGGATCCTTTGTGTGATCTTCCTTGTTTGATTATTGTGTGATTTATTGATGTAAAATTGAAGAAATATGTTCTTGGTTCAATTTTGTAGTTTATTTCAAGTTTGCATGTTAGATTTATGCTTCTGGGAAAAAAGGTTTCATTTTATGGTGTTAGATGCAAAATGAGCATTAGGGTTTTTGTGTGGATATGAATTTGTTTCAAAATTGCAATTAGGGTTTCAATTTGGTAAAAATGTTCTTTTAAAAAAGAAAAATTGATGATTATTTCCAAGAAAGGGTTTAAACCCTCGAATCTATTAATATCATACCTTGAATGTAGAAAACTCACCTTTGCCATGTTCTTGCCAAAATTGGGATTAGATCTGCATGAAAACAAGTCAAATGAGTTAATTTGCATGCTTAAAAGAAAGAAATCTCTTCTTGAAAAGTAAATTAAATATTAAATTTAGAACATTTTATTGTTTGTGTCAAATTGCATGCTTGAGAAAGAAACCTTTCTTGAAAATAAATTAATATTAGATTAAGACTTCTTTTCTTGTTTGCATGAATTCGCATGCTTAGAGAAAACTCTTCTTGAAAAAGAAATTAAATATTAAATTTAGAATGTTTTTCTTGTTTATGTCAATTTGCATGCTTAGAGAGAACTCTTCTTGAAAAAAAAATTAAATATTAAATTTAGAATGTTTTTCTTGTTCGTGTCAATTTGCATGCAATAGAATTCCATTTTTAGAAATTTTGTTTCTTTAGAAATTCTATTTTTAGAAATTATGTTTCTTTAGAAATTCTATTTTTTAAAAAATAATAAAATAATTAAAAAAAAAAAATTTTGAATTCGCATGCAGTGAGTATTTTATTTTTAGAAATTCTATTTAAAGAAAAAATAGAACTTTTGGAAATAGCAAAACATGAGCTTTTGAAATAGAAAAACATACAAACCTTTAGTTAACCATACTTAAGTAACTTATTATCTTTCTGGTGTCGGAGCACCCTTAGGTTTCCTAGGAAAAATAAGTAATTTATTTTAGTTAGCTCAGTTGTGTGTGATCCTTAGGGAATTTTTGTTGTGCTTTGTTGATGGTCATGTTGACCATAGGACAGGTAAGGTAAGGTGTTTATATTTTAAGTCTTGGGACTTTTGGCAAGGTGCAATTAGGGCTAAGAAGTTATAAAGCCTTCTCATTGGCACAAATTGGATGATGATGTCATCATGATGTAAATAGGATCAAATTTGGGTTAGAAACATGTTTTGTTCATTAGGATAGTGTTTGAGAAAGTTTTGGTACTCATTTTCTTAGTTTTAGTTAAAAATGTGTAAAGTTGCAAAAGCTGCAAAATACAACTTTGCACCTTTTGAAATGTTGCTCGGACAACATGACAACTTTTGTCAACTTGACCAAGAAGAGTCCAAGGGAAAAAAATAAATTTTTGGTAGCCCTATTTATGACATGCCTTGATCTTGGAGCAAGGTTGGATGCCTACTATATGGACTCCATTTTTGAAATAAAGAAAGCATATGTGACTGTGTTTAATTATTTGGTTTTTCCATTGCAGTGATACTTTAATAGATTAGTTTTGGCACTGTGAATCATGCCTGATGTAGGGTAGCTAGTTTCTTTATTCTATGTGACATTAGATAGATATTTTATTTAGTTTAAATAATTTCTTGTAAATAGTTTGTAATCTTCACTATCACTGGTCCAAACTAGGCAGTTTGTAAAGAATGGAGTGCTAGCTCATTTTCCCAATGTGCAAATTGTACAACCCTTTGTAAATAGTGACTACACTCTATATGTGTACATATGATAGGACTTGGTGCCCTTGGAAGAAAAAGGTGGTATTTTTGTTTCTTTCCCTAGGTGAGCCAGAGGTGAGCCCAACTAGGAAAGACCATAGTGCATAGCACTTAATTTGTAGAGGTGATTGCTTAGAGACAAATATCCTTTTAGAGAAGGAATTTATGAGTCTTACCAATATTTGGTGAAGAGGAAGAGAATCTACTAATCCATTTGATTAGTGAAAATTTGCTAAATTTGCAGAGGGACCATGAAGGGCATAAAAAGCCTTAATTTCACTCATTTGTAGTTAGGGCACTATACGGCCAGTTGTGACCCCAAGACCCCAAAAATCCTTGAGGGGTAGGAAAATGAACCTGGAATCCAAAGAAAATCTTCAAGGTTTCTTTGGAAGGATTGGGAGAAAATCCATGATTTCTCGGGGAAGGAGACCTAATTTCTTGTAGCCTTTTTAGGCCTAATTGGGAAGTTTTGTGAACTTGAATTTTTAGTGGAACTAGGATTGATTCTTAGTATCCCAAATAGGTTGGATTGAATTCTCTTAACCACCTCCATACCTCTACAATACTTTATCAAGAAGTTGGATTTTAGAAGCCCTAAGATGAAATGAGGGCTAATGTTGAGTGACACAAGAATGCAAGGAGTTTGAGTTGTTAGATTTAAATTTCATGATAGTTGGGTTGGCTAAAGAGACCAAGGGACCCCAAGAAAGAAAAGGTCCTATAGGTGGCAAGTGGTGTGGTGTAAACACCCTAGAAAGTCTTCAAAAAGATTAGAGCATGAATGAGTGAGTGATTCATATAACCTCCCTAACAGATTGGTATCAGAGCCCCAAAAATATTTGTGATTGCTAGTGCATTTCAGATTGTGAGTCTAGTGGGTCCAGAATGATGGTGACTAATGTGGAATTGGCCAAGAAGGTCGATGAACATAAGGAAGATAATAAGCTATTAAGGGAAAGAATAGCTCAACTTGAACAAGCACTAAGTGCAGTACAGACTAAAATTGATGAGGTTAGTGACAAAATGGAAGGGAAAGAATCTAAGGGTAAGGAACTTGCAGAGGAAGACAAGACCCCTGAACCTAACCCTATATTTCAAGAGGAGCCTTTATTGAAGGAATTGAAGGCTATGAGAGGAAAGGAACTTGAAGGTATACCACTATTCAGTGGGAAGATGGAGGCAGATCTAGTTATGGACTGGATTAAGGGCATGGAAAATCACTTTGAATGTGATGGGGTTACAGAAGCTCAGAATATCAAAGTAGAAAAATTAAGGCATGGAGGCTCTACTTTGAAATGGTGGAAGGTCATTTATTCAGAGAGAAAAAAAGAAGGAAATAAACCAATTTCAAGTTGGAACTGTTAGAATAGTCCCAAAGGATAACTGAGCGGGGGGGGGGGGGGGGGTGAATCAGTTATTAGCTAATTTAATTCTTTTTTTTTATTAATTCTAGAATACCAGAAAGTAAATGCACATTCAGATAACACAATAGACGACACCACAATTTTTTTATGGGGAAACCAAATGGTAAAAACCTCGGTGGGAATTAGCACCCACAATGAACTATACATGTTTATAATAATCCCTGTTAGAAGATCTTGCAACCCTGTTAGGAGTTGTTCTATACAATGAAATAAGTATAGTGACCTGGTTAAGGGTCTGAACCTATTAGGACTCTTTTACAAATAACCCTGTTAAGGGTGAGGACTCACTGTCCAAAATCTAGCTGCTTCAATGGTGAAGGCTACAACCTTCTATAGAACAGATATGCACCATATCTGATGATGAACTATAGAGTAGACCTGCTATCTTGAACAATTCCAATGTATTTTATACTTCAACTATTTCTTCACATAGATCTCTAATGAATGAAACTCAACTGATATTCTACTCTACACTTTTTCTGTTACTTGTCTTCTCATTCAAATTTTATGAATACAAATGAACTGTTATATATATCTTTCTTAAAGTATGAGATCATGGGACCTGTTAGGTAACTCTTCACAACATCCTTGTTAGCTAAACTAACCACTCAAGAATAATTACAAAAGTGTAATATAAACTGAATAGATGCGATGCTTCACAAAGTCTCCTTGGCCAAATTAACTCTGACATTGTGATCCTGTTGAAACACGTTTGGCACCTTTGGATAAATGTCTTCAAATCATAACTAAACTTGATTACAAACACGCATATCCTGAGATAGGCACAACTCAAGAGCCAATGCTAATACATCAGCTTTGTACAGATAAACTCCAGAAACTATAACTGCCACTAACATAATTACACAACTCAACTGAGACTTCATATCTGAGTCTGTGTGTATGAAAAAAGCATCCAAAGCATGTCTAAAACTTGAATATAACCACGCAAGGCTTAATAGCATCATTTGGATAAGTACATACAAAACACTATTGTATATTATATGTTGTCACCAATGACAAACATACAATCAACTAGCTGCCAGAAGTAAATCTCCAACAATCTCCCCCTTTGACATTGATGGCAACATATGATATTAAAAACATCTTCAGCACATGGTATCCTCTTTCTTTTTACAATATTCTCAATATCCTCATCAAAGATCCCTCTACACTGCTACAGCTCCTCTGTCTGTGTTTTTAAGTTATATGATTATATACTCCCCCAGAGTATATGCTCCCCCTTACCACATACTCCCCGTTTGACATCAATGGGAAAGGACGTCATAAAAGATTAGGCATAGGTACTACTCTAGAAATAGAGCAGTCAACCATTCATCAGTCACCATGGACTAATGTACTTGCTAATTTATCTAATTAGACTCAAGAAAGGGAATTACTCCCAACTTCTCCCTAAGATACTCAAAAGTATCTTTTGATAAAGGCTTTGTGAAAATATCTGCCAACTATTCTTTAGTGCTCACATAGTCCAATTTTACTTCTTTGTCTACAATGTTTTCTCTAATAAAATGGTATTTGATCTCAATGTGTTTTGTCTTTGCATGCATCACAAGGTTCTTCGACATGTTGATAGTGCTAGTGTTATCACAGTGAATAAAAATAGGATAATCAACCTGAATACCAAAATCTTTAACCATCTGCTTGATCCAAACCATTGTTGAACAATTCAATGCTGCTGCAACATATTCAACTTCTGTTGTTGACTAAGAGATACAATTCTACTTCTTTCTTATCCAAGAAACCAACCTATCTCCAAGAAATATTGCTCCTCCTGATGTACTGTTCATGTCATCAATACAACCTGCCCAATCTACATCTGTATATACATGAAGTTGTATATTCTCAGATTTAAAATACCATAAACCATAGTCTATAGTTCCCTTTAGATATCTGAATATTCTCTTTATTTCCATTAGGTGATTCTGCTTGGGTTCATCTGCAAATCTACCAACAATTCCAACTGCATTAGATATGTCTGGTCTAGATTGAGTAAGATATATAATTTTTCCAATCATAGACTTATACTATATCTTGTCAATTGCTATGGAATCATCCTCTTTAGAAAGATTGCTTCTTGTTACCATAGGAATTCATACTGGCTTACAGTATTCCATTTTGAAATTCTTCAATATTTCCTTCACATATTTGGACTGATTTATGAATATTCCTTTATCTGTCTTCTTTACATTCAATCCCAAAAAATATTTTATAGGACTGATCATGCTCATTTCAAATTCATCTTACATTTCTTTTGCAAATTCTGCACTAAGCTTGTCATTACCTCCAAATATAATGTCAAAAAGTAATAATCCATCAGGTGTCTCTCTTATGAATAAGTTGCAATCTGCTGCTCCTTTCTTGAATCCAATCTTGGTAAGATAACCATCTAGTCTCTCATACCAAGCTCTTTGGGCCTGTTTAAGTCCATAGAGTGCTTTCTTTAATCTGCATACCATGTCTAGTTTATCTGATAGATTAAATCCTTTAGGCTATTCTATGTAGACTTCTTCCTTCAAGTCACCATTCAGAAAGGCTGATTTGACATCCATTTGGTATAATTTAAAGTTTTTGAATTTTGCATAGACCAAGAATAACTTAATGGCTTCTAGTCTGCTCACAAGGGCAAATGTGTCAGTGTAATCTATTCCTTCCCTCTGTGCATATCCTTTACACACCAGTCTTTCTTTGTTCCTGACCATAGTACCATCTTCATTCATCTTATTCTTGAATACCCACTTTGTTCCAATCACATTTTTGTCACTAGGTCTAGGAACCAATTCCCATGTATCATTTTTGATTATTTGATCTAATTCTTCTTCCATTGATTTCTGCCAATTAGAATCATTGCAAGAATATTCAACACTTAAAGGTTCAATCTATGAAAGTAAACATACCTCTTTATCCACTGTTAAACTTTTTTCTTTAGATCTAGTCAAAACACTACTTCTCTAATCTCCAATGATATCATATTTTGAATGGTATGTAGATGTGAATTTTGGAACTTTTGGTGTGACATCCTCATCTGTAATTTGTGATACTTCAACACAATCATCTCTCTTGATGTAGCACTTGATGCCAAAGATTCTGAAGTATTTTACTATAGGTACATTACCAAACCAAAGTTCATAAGGTGTCTTATCTGTGCCTGGCCTTAGTTGTGTTTTGTTGATAGTATAGACTATTGTATTGACTGCATCTCTCCAATAGGTGTGCGCAACTTTTCCTTCAATCATCATAGTGCACGCTCTATAAAGTATGATCATGTTCCATCTTTTTGCAATTCCATTTTGTTGAGGGGTCCTAGGAGAACTCAACTGTCTTTTGATCCCATGTTCTTCACAGTACTCATAAAACTGGTTAGAGGTGAATTCTCCTCCTCAAACTGATCTTAGACATTTTAGTTTTATTCCAGATTCATTCTCAACCTTACCTTTGAATATTTTGAATTTCTCAAAGGCTTAAAACTTCTCCTTTAAGAATGCAACCCACATCATGCTTGAAAAATCTTCAACAAACAAAATAAAATACCTTTCTTCATAGTATGATCTTGTTTGAGTAGGACCACATAAATTTGTATGCACTAGGTCTAATTTGTTTTCAGCTGAGTTTTGCTTGCTTTTGAAAGAACTCCTTACATGCTTTCCCATAACACATACCCTACACATTATGTCAAGTGGTCTTGTAATACTTGGAAGGTCTCTAACTACCTTGACATTGCTTATCTTTACTATATTGTCAAAATTGATATGACAGAGTCTCTTGTGCCATAACCAACTGTCATCTACTTTTGCAAAAAAACAACTTACATCTAAATTTAGCTGGAAACATTACCTTTTGTTTTTGAGCCTGATGCAATCATGTCTCTTTCTTTGTTGTTAATAATTCTTTTTTTTCTTTGAATTCCAAATGATAACCTTTTTCAAGTATCTGTCCAACACTTAGTAAGTTGTGATGTAATCCATCAACATACAGAACATCAGCTATCTTGTTATTTCCATCCAGGGTGATAGATCCTCTGCCTATGATAGGTTTGGGAGTGTTATCTCCAAATCTAACCATACCACCTTTGTACTTGTCTAGATGATCAAATCTATCTTTATCACCTATCATGTGGTGAGAGCATCCGGTGTCAATGATCCAATCAGTTCTGATGTCTATTTTGGAAATTAGGGCTAACTCCTGCGCTTCTTTTTCATCTTCAATGTTCATTTCCTCAAGCAAATTTTCCATGCCTTTAAGGGCAATGAATCCTATTTTATCCTTTCCTAAATATTTGTCTATTATACCTTCTTCAGCATGGTAGAATTCTTTTTTTTATTTAGGTTTGTAATAAGATTTGAACTTCTTGACTCTTGTGGGACACTTGGATGCAAAGTGACCAATCTTGTTGCATGAAAAACATTTGAATGGAAGTTGTCCTTCATACTTTCCTTTTCCTTTATTTTCTCTTTTATCAATCATGGTAATAATTTCTTCTATTTCTTCATCAAATTCTTCTTTCTCATTAGAAATGTGTAAATTTTTCTTACCATGTATTGATTCTTTGAAGGTTGTTTCACTTTTGGGGTTAGTCTTTAATCTTGATATCTCAAATGTGTTGCCCCACTTTTGGTCTTTATATCTCAAGACAAAAATGGATGTTTTGTGTGTAGTAGTGTTTGTAGAAGTCTCATGCAAGTCCGGAGTCTAAGTCTAGAAGCCCACCATAGGTAGAAGGCCTTTATCAGATTTCCCTAATTTGACTTCTCTTTCCTAAGCCGGGAGGGATTCCGAGTCTAAAAATCATGTTTTATCGGGTAGGTTAAATCCCTAATCTGATAAAGGTTGCATTTTAAAGTTCCTAAGCTTCAAAATTAAAAGAAGCAAAAATACTTTGCCTCATATCTTCAAGTTGCGACATTGGCAGGAAATCAAGTTTTGGTTTCTCCATGGCGGAAAATGACATATAGGGTGCGCTTTCCACAGTTGACAGACTTAAGAATACCAGGGATAAACAAAGATGGAAAATGAAGAATTTGGGAACAAGAAATCCTTGAGCACTTGTGTCGAACCTATAAGAAACAATCAAACTAAGGAGATTTCATGGAATTCATCATAGGTGGAAAAGCAGAAAATGACTTCTCCACTGCTCCTGCCAGCGGGTTCTGACCCACGAGACGCGTTTTCCACCAAGTTATCAATGTGAAGAAATTTCAAAGATTAATTCATTCCATAGGAGAGCCGACACATAAGAAGGCCAATGGAATCAATATATATCACTTTGGAATCCCTACAGGCCAGAATTTGCCTTTGGCAGATTTTAGGACAGAGAGCACTCCAAAGGCATTTTTCTGCTCAAAGGAGAAGCAGAAAAGTAAATCTCTGCCGCTTTAGGAAAGTTACCATTATGGTTACTTAAGTAAAAAAGTGTTTTCTTATGACACAAGAAGCAAAGTAATTAATATGAATAAGGCCGTTTTACTTTGTAACAGACTTATTCATTAATGTAAAGGTCTTCTCATTCATGTGATGTAGGAAGTCAGCCGTTAAACGGTAAGAATTCAAAAAAAAAAGTATATAATCAGTTGAAGACTTCGAACTGGAATCACCACTGTTCACCAAATCATTTGATTTTGAAGCAGCTAAGACCAGTCACTCTTTGTTCCTTTTTTTCAAAGAGAAATTCAAATCTTCAAATTGAATAATAATCACATGGCTTCCAAATTTGTAGGATTTGACAGATTGAATGGTATCACCTCTGAGTGGCATAAAATCTCAGATACCTCGCTGAAATTCTTCAACATGTAGAATTTCCATAACAGACTGGGAGCAGAGAAAATCCATCCTATCATAGTGAAGCTAAAAGAGAGTGGGTTAGTCGAAGCTGCCGATTTTCCTATAGCCATTTAGGCTCCCGAGTTGGTCAGGGAATGTATAGCCCGATACAATCCGGACACCAAGCAAATTCTCTTGCCAGACAACACGGTGCTCCTCTCCATTGATAGAGAATTTGTTCAGAATTTTCTCTACATTCTAGAGTAGGCGGAATACTCTGAGATGACTTATAGCCAGGCAGTTTCTAAATATTCAGCGAAGAGACTAGTCTGGATAAGAGAGATTATGAAGTCATGGTTTAAAGAACCCAAGAGCGCCAAGGGAAAGTTGCCCAAAACATTATTTGGTGCAAATCTAAAGCCCGAGATAGTAGATATCCTAGTATTACTCCACAGAATTAGAGGTGAGGGTAAAGCTTTTAATTTCATAGAACAGTATTTCTTCTTGGTTCAGATAATCTGTTCTCAGCATCATTTCATTGATTGGGCGTTGATGGTAAGCGAGAATCTCTCGGACACCCTCAATAGGGCCAAATTTCAGAATGAATTTTACATGTCTTCTATCCTAATATATATTTTAGCCACGATTCAAATCTAGCTTGGGCTTCCTAGATTAGAAGAATTCCCAGATGATGTGAAAAGTTATGAGTTTTTCCCTTCTTTGCAACTACAAAATAGCTATGCGGATTATCTCATGGTTAATGATGCCTTTACAATGAGACTATGCAGGGAGCTACAAGGTTGTCTAGAGAGGAGATTTTCTCTTGAAGCCATGGCTTTTATAAGGCAATTTGGTTGTTATTTTATTCAGTTCAGATATTTCTCATATCTTTGTCTTGCAGGTTTTGATGACTTTCCTTTGAAGTTGCCCAGATACCCTACAGACATGATCATGCTGATCAAAGTAATGAGGCAAGTGCTCCAGGTGAACCTGATCTACTCAGAGGCAAAGAAGAAAGGCTATGAGTTCCTGATGGTCATCAGAGCTTACAGTTGTGCATCTCGATCAAAGGCAAAGAATGTCCTTAAAACATTCTCGAAGGAGTTCTCTCTGGCAATGTATGACGTTCTAAGACTGTAGTATGATCCTGTTGATGATGCCAGAGATGTCTTGCAAATGAACTGGACTATTCATCATGTACCTAATATTGAAGAATATTGGGCCAATTGCAAAGATGAATTGGAGAGTAGGGAAAGGTTCTACGCCCGATTAACCATTGAACAAATCAAAGAGTTCAATGTTAACATTGCAATAGAAGGGCTAGAAGATGATGGTAATCATCTGTATGATGATACCTACTTGGAGAAAATAAAATCCACCCCTATCAGTTTAGAACCGATGCTGGACCAGGTGGTAAGTGACTTGCAGACCCTAATGGTGGGGATTTTCAAAAGAACAGCTCAGTGGGTTGAGTGGATAGCAGGCCGAAAGAAAAGGTCAGAGAGGAGACCTCCCACTGAGAAAACTCCTATGAAAAAAACTACAGGTGATACAACCTCTTGCTCTGTAGCGATCTTTCCAGCTTCATAGGGATTAATTCAACCATCGGGGGGAGGAGATGAACCTCCTGAAAAAGCCTCTCTCTTAGAGAAGACTTGTGGAGAAGGTCCCCTTCCAGGTGTCGGAGTCACAGAAGAGGCTGACCCAGAAAATCAAGTCCAGTCTATAGATGAGCCTCCTAGAGCTACGAAGCCTGAGAAGCCAATTATTGTCGCTGCTATAGATGTTTCGGCTGGGACCTTGACTCAAGAAACTCCTAAGAGGATATCCCCTGTCATAGTTGAAGTTGGGGAGGATAGCCCTAGTACTTTTGCAGAATCTAATAAGAGAGGTGGGGAGCAACAGTAAGTTACTCAGGTTGTGAAATTGATCTCCTCCTCACCTACTTCAGTGAACCCCTTCACCTCTCATCTCAAAGATACTCCTCCACTTATTAGAAAGCTATTCATCGAAGAGTTGGTCTCTGCCAACAAGGTCACTAGCATAGAATCATGGATAGCAAATACTCTAGAGCGCAAGAGGAAGAGGATAGAAGAAGCAGTTCCTAAAAAAGACACCCTATCATGGGCTTTCCAGCCCAAGGTGACTACAAGAAAACTAAAGAGTGCAAAGAATATGTCTACTCTGGGTCGTGATCCTGAAACAAGGCACTTCACCATGGAAGTAGCCAAGCCTACCAAAGAAGGCAGGCTTGAAAATATAGTGGCTTCTAATATTCAGTTGCAATAATTCGATATGGGCTTAGCTCCGCACAACACTAAGGTGGATTGGTGGAAGTCCACTAATGTAGTAATAGAAGAGGAGTTGGAAGATCTCAAGGATTAAAAAATTCAGCTTAAAGAAGAAGTGGCTCAGCTAGCTGAGTTCATTAGACAGCTCTTAACTCTTATAGTGAGCGCTCCCAGCACTCAAACTCCCTTTGATCCTAGTACTGTTGAGAACCAAGCCATCATTACTAAGTTACAAGAAGATCAGCATTATGGAAAAATTGGTAAGAGATGGATCAAGAAGCTTGATTCGGAAGGTCTAGTGATCATCAAGAAGTTAGGCAATGCTATTCTGAGGCTAGAAATGGAGAAAAACAACATCGAGAAGAATTTACAGACTCTCACTACAGAGAGAGTGAGATGTCAAGAATGCATAGTTATGTTGCATGTGGCAGTAAAGATGAAGAGTAAGGAGGCCCTAAAAGCTAAGATCCTATAGAAGGGTGATGAGCCCTTGATCAAATGGCTCCAAAGTTTGGAATTCACAATCGAGATGATTATTCAGGCCGAAACAGGGCTACAACAAACAAATGTTAAGGTGCAGGAGGAGCAGAGTAAAAATTATAAACTCCTGCTAGGACTTCATGTGGATTTGCAGACTAGTGGTGAGGGCAAAGAAATAGTTGGAGTGGCCAACATGCAGATGTCATTCACAGACTACTTGCATAATTTGGCAGAGCTATCTTCGACTCATTTAGACAAGGTGCCAGAACTCCAGCAATTGAGTGGATGCATCTTTAAGGCTATGGAAGAACTAAAAGACCGGTTAGAAGCAATCAAGACTCTAGCCAAAGAGAATTCCAGATGGCTTGTCCATTACACTAACATCCATGTCAATAGACACGAAGAGCTCATCCAGGTCATCACTACTGTGATAGCCCATAGGGATAAATTAGCTAAAGAGAAGGAAGCCGAAACATAAATGTATTCTCTTCTTGTGCTATTTTTGTCAAGAATTTTGTAAAAGATAGGCCTTTAGTTATCATTTTCTGGTTGAGAAGTTGAACCATTTTGGTTACTTCTTTTTGTGATAGTTCCATTTGGAACTCCATATGTATGAATCCAAAAATCAATACAAAGGTCAGCTAAATTTTGGTGTGAAGAATATATCATCGTTGCTGAGTCAATTGTGTATGTCTGAATGCCATTTCTTTAACTATTCTGTTGCATCTCATTTATCTTTCTGTTGAATTTGAACATCTCATTTGAATTAGACTCATAATTTGTATTTGAGCTGAAGTTTCATATTATGATTTGATATGATTAGTTTAGGGGGAAATCGGTTGCTTCTCTAAGTTTTGGGAATGTTCTTATAATACGGATTGACTCATATCATCACATTGTTAGTTTTCAATCTAGCATTTGCATTTTAGTATTAGCCTATGCATCGCTAGCTTTGGGAAATTAATCTGATCAATAGAGTCTCAGAATTGGTTAGATTCAGAGTTGTAATTACTTTGCCTGAGCTATTTTCTATCTAGATTTGGCTTGGTTTACCTCTCCTTCTCTCAGGTTAAGAGCATACCCCTATTAGGTTAGGAAAGACTAAAATTCATCGAACATTGTTCACATAAGGGAGCTGTACCTTCCAATTCAAAGGAAATTTATCAATCTAGTGATAGATCATCCAACTGTTGGTATTAAATTGTTTCTCACAGATTTGGGAATTTGAGAGTTAAATTGAAAAGAACAATCTGTTTACCAATAGATTTTTGGCGACTCTGCTAGGGACATAAACAATCATTATACCAAAAGCATACAATGAGGAAAAATGGTGCTTCCTCATGAAAATATAACCCCTGTTCTCCAACATAATCTTGGATTCCAAGACGACCAAGAAGATCTCATTTCCTCATTAAATACTTTCATCTGGAGATACAGGAGAAGTACTGAACATTATAGAAATGCCAGTCAAGTGCTTGAACTAGAAGAAGCTAGAGCAGAAATGCTTAAGAGAATCTTGCAAAGAAGAAATCTGAGAAGGGCAGATTGTGAAGTTAGGCCACAACATTAGGCAAAAATCTAGAGCCTAAAAGATTTCTCAAGAGTACCAAGAAAGAAGGAAACACAGACCCAGTCTTTGAGAGACTTGCGGATATTAACTTTGCCCTCCTAGAAGTACCTCGTTGGGGAAACAGAGAAACAAGGAGCCAGAGAAGACCTTCTTCACCTCCTAAACCAACCACCCAGTTATCCACCACTTGCCAAGTGTTAACATTGCACGTAGTAGTTGTCCCTCTTGTTGTGAACCTAACACCATTTCTACCCCAAGTAGCCATGGTGCTCCTTTGGGCCACTATAGTCGGACCTCTGCAGCTAGCTGCATATAACCCTCTCCCTATAGGTTCTAGAAAGAACTTTCCCAAGTTCTCAGGAGATGGGAAGGTATGTACAGACAAGCATATTTCCACATTCTTTGCTTTAGTTAACATTATAGCTGTCAGAGAAGAAGATATGGCCATCAGACTATTCATTGAGACTCTTGTCGAAGGTGTCGCTGATTGGTTCCATCATTTACCTGATTCTTCTATTACCAATTGGGCCACTATGAGAGCCACCTTTGAAAGAAGGTTTAAAACCGCTAAAGATGAACATGCCTTGTTGACTCAATTGACTTCTATCAAGAAAGAGCCTTTGATCAGCATGAGAGATTTTGTAGCCAAATTTAATAAGCTATTAAATCATATCCCAGCGGCTGATAGGCCTACGACGGGAAATTTGAAACTTTCTTTATAAGTGCTATGCCACCGGACATCAATTATGATCTAAGGAGAATGAACCTTGCAAATTTGAATGCCACACAGAGAACTACGATAGAAATCGAAGATCACATGATTTCATCCAAGAAATGGAAAAGGGAGATATAGTCCAGAGCCAACAGTAGCAATACTATGTCGTCTGATGAGATGCTCCAAAAATTGTCTAATGAATTCACTGCCTTCAAGAGACAACTTCCCAGATTCAATAATCCCTTCCAGCGAAACTTTCAAGAGAAGCCTAGGAGATATAATCACAGGAGAAATGTAGAAGGCAAGGCACTATAGTTAACTGCTCTGCCACAGAGGCTAGCTATAGAAGCTCCTCCTTAAAGGGGTAATATGTGTGCCTTCCACTTAACTATAGATCATGATGGTGAAAGTTGTCCCGATGTAGCCCATGCTTGGCAAATGTACCAAATTGACGAGTGGAACGCTGGAACATCTGGAGCAAAACTAGATTCATACTTGCATGGCGACTCTGAAAACTTATATTTAGAGTATGAATCAGATTTAGAACAAGAAGTGACATGTTATGCCACCATAGATGGGACCTTTTATGTGGTCTTGACTTGGAGTCAGAAAGATAAAGGCCAAGGTTTGGCATTGCCTAAAAATAGTGAGGCATCTACTTCCAACTCAAAGGAGCCTAATCAAGGTATGAGGATTTATCCACTAGATAAAGAACAAAGCTCTTTTGACATTATTCAATTCTGTAAAGATTCTAGGATTCATATTTCCCCCATAGACTATCTTAAGGATAATCCTATTGAGTTGCAAAAGCTGGTAGATTATTGTAAAAAAGGAAACCAAGAGTTAAACCCAAGTGTTATGACTACCATGGAAAATGAGTCATTATTTGCAGACCCAGTTGAACAGAGGCAATCATCTATTTTAGCCACCTTCCCAGGCCAAAATCCTGATCCACTCTATGTGTCTTTATATATTAACGGTTGCAGATTGAGTAATTGCATAATAGACTCCGGGGCATCAGACAATGTAATGCCATCCACTGTGGCCAAAGCCTTGGGACTTACCCTCACCAAAGCCCATGGTAGATGTTACTCCATGGATTCCAAACAAGTACCCTTGGTTGGCTAGATTAAGGACTCTCAAGTGGCCCTAGCAGCACATCCCAAGAAGAAGATGTTGTTAACCATCCTTGTCGCTGATATACCTGCTAGCTACGGTTTGTTGTTGAGAAGAATTTTTTGTAGAGACCTTGGAGGGGAGATAAAGCTAGATTGGTCCCAAGCCTTGATCCCAATAGGTAAAAAAAAGATTAAACTAGTCCCTGAGGAAAAGGATAAGTTTACAGTATTGAAATCTGATGATCCTAAAACTCAAATCTTGTACCAAGAATTGGAGTTTGGCAATTATATGTTGTTCACTGACGAACCTGAGAAAGAAACAAAAATTGCCGAAAAGGAAAAGCAATTTTCCACCAAAGGAACACCACCATAGATATGGACTCTTGAGTTTGATGGTAGTTGCGCGTTGTTAGGATTTGGTGTAGGTGTGGTTTTGATATCACCCGACGAAGTATGTGAACCGTTGGCTTACAAATTAGAGTTTGGAAACACCAACAACACCGCCGAGTATGAGGCCCTCCTGTTAGGGATTATCGCCATGAAAGAAAGAGGTGTGAAAATCCTAAGAGCTCATGGTGATGCTAAGCTAAGCATACTACAAGTCAAGAATTAGTACTTTGTAAAGAACCACAGGTTGAAGAATTACACAAACAAAGTATGGGATGAAATAGAATCATTATATGCTTTTTTCATCGAATCTGTGCCAAGAGAGTTGAATTCCAAAGCTGATTCTTTGGTTGTCTCAGCCTCATTATTACTTCCCCACCTAGAGTTCAAAGATAAAAAATATCAGGTAGAAGTCATGTATCGACCATTTGTGCCTGATAATGTAGAAGATTGGCAAGTTTTCAAAGATGACAAAAATATCCTTCTCTTCCTAGTGAGCGGCGGAGAATTCCATAAAGAGGTCCGTGGCGACCATAAAGAAAGCCACCAAAGTGAGCCAAAGAAAGATAAGTCAGATGTTATTCAGTTGCAAGGCAATATCATTATGCCTCATCTAGTCACTCTTGAAAAAATCTTCAACAAACACGACATGTTTTTGAAAAAGAAAAGAATTGAAAGAGGGCCTACCACTGGTGAATATGAAGGATTGAATATTGGAACTGAAAAAGACCCCAAAATGATCAATATTGGGAAGTGTTGTACAGAAGAAGAAAGGAATGAGGCCAAGAATATTTTTCTCGAATACTCAAATGTTTTTTCCTTGAGCTATGAAGACTTGAAAAGTTTTATGAATGGGAAATGCAAACACCAGATTCCCTTGAAACCTGAAGCTACTCCTTTCAGGTAGAAATAGAGAAACTACAACCCCAAGGTTGTTGATGCCATATTCAGAGAAGTTGATAAAATTTTCAAAGCCAAGATTATATATCCCATCCATCACTCTACTTGGGTTTCAAACATAGTACCCGTGAGGAAGAAGAACGGAGAAATAAGGATCTGTGTTGACTTTAGAAATCTAAATCAATCTTCCTTGAAAGACAACTACACTCTTCCCAATATGGATCATCTCTTGTAGATCATAGTTGGAGTAGAAATTATGTATATGCTAGATGGTTTTTCAGGATATAATCAGATAGAAGTCGAGAAGACGGACCAGCATAAGACAACTTTCACCACTCCGTGGGGGATCTTCGCATATCACAGGATGTCGTTCGGATTAATCAACATCGGAGCTACTTTTCAGAGAGGCATGGATCTGTATTTTAGTGATATGAAGAATAAAATCATTTCCATGTATCTGGATGACCTTACCGTGTTCTCTAAAAAGAGAATAGATCATGTAAATGATTTAAGAAGGGTATTGCAAAGGTGCTGGGAGGATGGAATTTCATTGAATCCTAAGAAATCGGTGTTTTGTGTAACTAAAGGGAAATGATTGGGTCATATAGTCTCCCAAGAAGGTATAAGGATCAATCCTAAAAGAGTAAGAGCTATTCAACAATTGAGTTTACCAGTAAATAAAACTAGAGTGAATTCCTTGTTTGGTCAAGTCAACTTCCTCAGAAGGTTTGTCCCTGATTTCTCCGAAATCACTAAGCATATTGTTGATATGATGAAGGGGAATGTGAACTTCAAATGGAATGACCCTAGGAAGTAGGATTTCAAAAGTATCAAGGATGCCATAGCTAATGCTCCAGTATTATGCCATCTAGATTATAAGAAGGATTTTATAATCTACTGTTATTCTTCCGAACACACTCTGTCAGCTATTCTAATGCAAGAGAAGGAGGAGGGAATTCAAGCTCTCATAGATTTTATGAGTACACCTCTAAAGAACCATGAGCTGAGATATTCTCAGACTGAAAAGCATGCTTTTGTAGTGGTGAAAACCCTAAAAAAATTTAGATTTTATATTCTACATTCCCACTCCCTGGTGTATGTACCTGACGCTGCAGTGAAGAGCATTCTAAATCAACAAGATGTGGGATGTAACAACTGAGGAGCATGGGTAGCCAAAACCCAAGAATATGACATAGAGATCAAGCCTACCAATCTGGTGAGAGGGAATGCTTTATGCAAAGCAATGGCGGAAAATCAAGCTAACAAAGACCCAAGAGCTACACACCTGGTTTTGGCGGTAAGTATGCAAGACGCATGGTTCAAAAAAATTGTGTATTTCTTAACCTATGGTGAATGCCCTGAAGGATTAACTTCAAAGAAATGATGAGACCTAAAATTGAAGGCTTCTAAATATGTAATCTGGGAAGAGAGACTATATAAGAGGTCTATAGATGGAACATTCCTCTGATGTGTCGATAAACAACAACAAGAGAAACTATTAAAAGTTTTTCATGATGAAGCTTGCGGTGGACATTTTTCCTCATCAGTCACTGCATTCAAAATTTTGAGACAATGTTATTACTGGCCAGGAATGTTTAAAGATGCATACCAGTGGGTGTCAAGATGCAAAAAATGTAAGATGTTTACCAGGAAGCCAGAGTTAGCAGCATTACCCCTCTGACCCATGATAATTGAAGGACCATTCCAGCAGTGGGGACTAGATTTTATCGGCCCTATAAGCCCTACGTCCAGTGCGGGTCATGCTTATATAATTATGGCGATTGACTATTTCATGAAATGGGTGGAAACCAAGGTGACCAAAAGAACTATTTCAGAGGTAGTATGTGATTTCATCAAAGAAAACATCCTGGTAAGATCTGGTGTACCAGTTAAGTTGGTTATGGATAACGCCACATACTTCTCCTCTCAAGAGATTACTAAATTTTGTTTTGAGTATGGCATCATGGTTAGGCACTCTTTTGATTATTTCCCACAAGGGAACGGTCAAGCGGAATCTAGCAAAAAAAATTTAGTGAACATCATGAAAAAGATCATGGCAGAAAACCAGAGAAATTGGCATAAAAAGATCCACAAAGCCCTCTGGGTAGATAGAGTGACACCCAAAAGAGCTATTGGTGTGTCTCCTTTTGAACTTGTCTATGGAGTAGAAGCTAGTTTTCATTTCCATTGGAATTAGCGACTTGCAAGCTAAAGACAGTAGTAGAAGATGGCATATACGAAGACGGTTTGGAGAAAAGGATCCTATATCTGAGCAAATTGGAAGAAGAAAGGGAGAAAATGGTTGATCATATCACGCATCATCAGATGTGTGTGAAGAATCTATTTGATAAAAAGAGCAGGCCCTAGAAATTTATGGAAGGAGACATGGTGTTGTTATGGGATAAGTGTAGGGCACCTAAGGGCATGCATGGGAAATTTGAAACACTGTGGAAAGGACCTTTCAAAATCTATCAGGCGTTTGATAAAAATTCTTTCAAATTGGCTTATCTAGATGGAGAAGTATTACCCTTGACATATAACGGTCAGGATTTGAAGCTCTATTAGATCTAAATTGAAAGCAGGTAACCCCTGTATTGTACTATAGTTAGATTTAGTTCCTATTTTTGTTTTCCTAGTTAGTTTTCCTTTCCGCCTTCCTTTTCGCGTCTTGCCTTAGTTTTGTTGTGAGCCACCTTTTGTTGAGATTTGCAAAAATAGAGATTTGAGTCCCTTGCTTAGACATGAGAATGTCCAAGTCCCTAGACAGAGCCAGCTGTTGCCCCACTTTTGGTCTTTATATCTCAAGACAAAAATGGATGTTTTGTGTGTAGTAGTGTTCGTAGAAGTCTCATGCAAGTCTGGAGTCTAAGTCTAGAAGCCCACTGTAGGTAGAAGGCCTTTATTAGATTTCCCTAATTTGACTTCTCTGTCCTAAGCTAGGAGGGATTCTGAGTCTAAAAATCATGTTTTATCGGGTAGGTTAAATCCCTAATCTGGTAAAGGTTGCGTTTTAAAGTTCCTAAGCTTCAAAATTACAAGCAGACAAAATACTTTGCCTCATATCTTCAAGTTGCGACATTGGTGGGAAATCAAGTTTTGGTTTCTCCATGGTGGAAAATGACATATGGGGTGTGCTTTCCGCAGTTGACAGACTTAAGAATACCAGGGATAAATAAAGATAGAAAATGAAGAATTTGGGAACAAGAAAGCCTTGAGCACTCATGTAAAACCTATAAGAAATGATCAAATGGAGGAGATTTCATGGAATTCATCATAGGCAAAAAAGTGGAAAATGCCTTCTCCACTGCTCCTGCCAGTGGGTTCCAACCCACGAGATGCATTTTCTGCCAAGTTATCAATGTGAAGAAATTTCAAAGAATAATTCATTCCATAGGAGAGTCGACATATAAGAAGGCCAATGGAATCAATATATATCACTTTGGCATCCCTACAGGCTAGAATTCCCCTTTGGTGGATTTTAAGATAGAGAGCACTCCAAAGCCATTTTTTTGGTCAAAGGAGAAGTAGAAAGGTAAATCTCTGCCGCTTTAGGAAAGTTACCGTTACGGTTACTTAAGTAAAAAAGTGTTTTCTAATGACACAAGAAGCACAGTAATTAATATGAATAAGGCCATTTTACTTTGTAATGGACTTATTCATTAATGTAAAGGTCTTCTCATTCATGTGATGTAGGAAGTTGGCCGTTAAATAGTAAGAATTCAAAAAAAAAAGTATATAATCAGTTGAAGACTTCGAACTGGAATCACCACTGTTCACCAAATCATTTGAATTTGAAGTAGCTAAGACTAGTCACTCTTTGTTCCTTTTTTTCAAAGAGAAATTCAAATCTTCAAAGTGAATCATAATCACATGGCTTCCAGATTTGTAGGATTTGAGGGATTGAACGGTATCACCTCTGAGTGGCATAAAATCTCGGATACCTCGCTGAAATTCTTCGACATGGAGAATTTCCATAATAGACTGGGAGCAGAGCAAATCCATCTTATCATGGAGAAGCTGAAAGAGAGTGGGTTAGTCGAAGCCAATAGTTTCCCTATAGCCATTCAGGCTCCTGAGTTGGTCCGGGAATGTATAGCCCGATACAACCTAGACACCGAGCAAATTCTCTTGCCAAACAACACAGTGCTCCTCTCCATTGATAGAGAATCTGTTCATAATTCTCTCCACATTTTAAAGTAAGCAAAATACTCTGAGATGAATTATAGCTAGGCAGTTTCTAAATATTTAGTGAAGAGACCAGTCTGGAAAAGAGAGATTATGAAGTCATGGTTTAAAGAACCCAAGAGCGCCAAGGGCAAGTTGCCCAAAACATTATTTGGCACAAATCTAAAGCCCGAGATAGTAGATATCTTGGTATTACTCCACAAAATTAGAGGTGAGGGTGAAGCTTTTAATTTCATAGAACAGTATTTCTTCTTGGTTCAGATAATCTATTCTCAGCATCATTTCATTGATTGGGCATTGATGGTAAGCGAAAATCTCTCGGATGCCCTCAATAGGGCCAAATTTCAAAATGAATTTTACATATCTTCTATCCTGATATATATTTTAGCCACGATTCAAATATGGCATGGGCTTCCTAGATTAGAAGAATTCCCAGATGATGTGAAAAGTTATGAGTTTTTCCCTTTTTCGCAACTACAAAATAGCTATGCGGATTATCTCACAGTTAATGATGCCTTTACAATGAGACTGTGTAGGGAGCTACAGGGTTGTCTAGAGAGGAGATTTTCTCCTAAATCCATGGCTTTTATAAGCCAATTCGGTTGTTATTTTATTTAGTTCAGAGATTTCTCATATCTTTGTCTTGCAGGTTTTGACGACTTTCCTTTGAAGCTGCCCAAATACCCTACAGACATGATCATGCTGATCAATGTAATGAGGCAAGCGCTCTAGGTGAACATGATCTACTTAGAGGAAAAGAAGAAAGGCTACAAGTTCCCGATGGTCATCGAAGCTTACAGTAGTGTGTCTCGATCAGAGGCAAAGAATGTCCTTAAAACATTCTCAAAGAAGTTCTCTCTGGCAATGTATGGCGTTCTAAGACCGCAGTATGATCCGGTTGACTATGCCAGAGATGTCTTGCAAATGAGCTGGGATATTCATCATGTACCTAATATTGAAGACTATTGGGCCAATTGCAAAGATGACTTGGAGAGCAGGGAAAGGTTCTATGCCCGGCTAACAATTGAACAAATCAAAGAGTTCAATGTTAACATCACAGTAGAAGGGCTAGAAGATGATGGTAATCATCTGTACGATGATACCTACTTGGAGAAAATAAAATCCACCCCTATCAGTTCAGAGCCATGCTGAACCAGGAGGTAAGTGACTTGCAGACCCTAATGGTGGGGATTTTCAAAACAACAGCTCAGTGGGTTGAGTGGACGGCAGGCCAAAAGAAAAGGTCAGAGAGGAGACCTCCCACTCAGCGAACTCCTGCGAAAACAACTATAGGTGCTACAACCTCTTCCTCCATAGTGATCTTTCCAGCTACATAGGGATTAATTCAAGCATCAGGAGGAGGAGATGAACCTCCTGAAAAATCCTCTCTCTTAGAGAAGACTTGTGGAGAAGGTCCCCTTCCAGGTGTCGAAGTCATAGAAGAGGGTGATCCAACAAATCAAGCCCAGTCTACAGATGAGCCTCCTAGAGCTACGGAGCCTGAGTAGCCAATTATTGTCGCTGCTATAGATGTTTTAGCTAGGACCTTGACTCAAGAAACTCCAAAGAGGATGTCCCCTATCATAGTTGAAGTTGGGGAGGATAGTCCTAGTACTTCTGTAGAATCTAATAAGAGAGGTGGGGAGCAACAGGAAGTTACTCAGGTTGTGAAATTGATCTCCTCCTCACCTACTTTAGTGAACCCCTTCACCTCTCATCCCAAAGATACTCCTCCACTTATTAGAAAGCTATTCATCGAAGAGTTTGTCTCTACCAACAAGGTCACTAGCATAGAATCATGGATAGAAAATACTCTAGAGCGCAAGAGGAAGACGATAGAAGAAGCAGTTCCCAGCAAAGACACCCTATCACAGGCTTTCCAACCCAAGGTGACTACAAGCAAACCAAAGAGTGCAAAGACTATGTCTACTTTGGGTCATGATCTTGAAATAGGGCACTTCACCATGGTAGTAGCCAAGCCTACCAAAGAAGGAAGGCTCGAAGATCTAGTGGCTTCTAATTTTCAGTTGCAATCATTCGATATGGGCTTAGCTCAGCATGACACTAAGGTGGATTGGTGGAAGTCCACTAATGTAGTAATAGAAGAGGAGTTGGAAGATCTCAAGGCTTCCAAAATTCAGCTTAAAGCATAAGTGGCTCAGCTAACTGAGTTCATTAGATAGCTCTTAACTCCTATAGTGAGCGCTCCCAGCACTCAAACTCCCTTTGATCCTAGTACTGTTGAGAACCAGGCCATCCTTGCTAAGTTGCAAGAAGATCAGCATTATGGATAGATTGGTAAGAGATGGATCAAGAGGCTCAAGTCAAAAGGTCTAGTGATCATTGAGAAGTTAGGAAATGTTGTTGTAAGGCTAGAAACAGAGAAAAAAAACATCAAGAAGAATTTACAGACTCTCACTACAGAGAGAGTGAGATGTCAAGAATGCATAGTTATGTTGCATGTGGCGGTAAAGATGAAGAATAAGGAGGCCCTAAAAGCTAAGATCCTACAGAAGGGTGATGAGCCCTTGATCGAATGGCTCCAAAGTCTAGAATTCAAAATTGAGATGATTATTCAGGTCGAAACAGGGCTACAATAAAAAAATGTTAAGGTACAGGAGGAGCAGAGTAAAAATTATAAACTCATGGTAGGACTTCATGTGGATTCGCAGACTAGTGGTGAGGGAAAAGCAATAGTTGGAGTGGACAACATGCAAAAGTCATTCACAAACTACTTGCATAATTTGGTAGAGCTATCTTCGACTCATTTAGAGAAGGTGCCAAAACTCCAGCAATTGAGTGGATGCATCTTTAAGGCTATGGAAGAACTAAAAGATTTCTCAGAAGCAATCAAGACTCTAGCCAAAGAGTATTCCAGATGGCTCGTCCATTACACTAACATCCATGTCAATAGACACGAAGAGCTCATCCAAGTCATCACTGTTGTGATAGCCCATAAGGCTAAATTAGTTAAAGAGAAGGAAGCCAAAACATAAATGTATTCTCTTCTTGTGCTATTTTTTTCAAGAATTTTTTAACGGATAGGCCTTTAGTTATCATTTTCTGGTTGAGAAGTTGAACCGTTTTGGTTACTTCTTTTTGTAATGGTTCAATTTGGAACTCTATATGTATGAATCCAAAAATCAATACAAAGGTCAGCTAAATTTTGGTGTGAAGAATATATCATCATTGCTGAGTCAATTGTGTATGTCTGAATACCATTTCTTTAACTATTCTGTTGCATCTCATTTATCTTTCTGTTGAATTCGAACATCTCATTTGAATTAGACTCGTAATCTGTATTTGAGCCAAAGTTTTGGATTATGATTTGATACGATTAATTTAGGGGAAAATTGGCTGCTTCTCTAAGTTTTGGGAATGTTCTTATAATATGGATTGACTCATATCATCACATTGTTAGTTTTCAATCTAGAATTTGCATTTTAGTATTATCCTATGCATCACCAGTTTTGGGAAATTAATCTGATCGATAGAGTCTCAGAATTGGTTAGATTCAAAGTTGTAATTACTTTGCCTGAGCTATTTTCTGTCTAGATTTGGCTTGGTTTACCTCTCCTACTCTCAGGTTAAGAGCATACCCCTATTAGGTTAGGAAAGACTAAAATTCATCAAACATTGCTCACATAAGGGAGTTGTACCTTCCAATTCAGAGGAAATCTATCAATCTAGTGATAGATCATCCAACTGTTGGTATTAAATTATTTCTCACAGATTTGGGCATTTGAGAGTTAAATTGAAAAGAACAATTTGTTTACCAACAAAATGCAAAGATTTTACTGATCAAAGTCTCTCTCTTGAAGTCCTTTGAAAATTGCATGGTTTCATCTAGAATATTGATCTTGCTCCATATTTCGCTGTCAATGTAGTCATCAGGTTGTCCATTATGTTTTCTTCTGAAATGTCTCCACCATTGTTTCTGATTCTAGAAACTACTTCATTTATCCTCTGATTGTAGGCTCTGATGTTTTCTTTAGGTAACATCTCAAGATTTTTGTATTTCTTTTTCCATGTCTTCCTCCGCGCATTATTTTCTTGGATATCTCCTTCAAACATGTCTTTTAAATTCTTCCATATTGTGTATACCTTATCAAATTTCTTGATCTCAGAGAATTCATTGTCAAATAGTGCACTTATAAGGGCTTCTTTGACAACTACATTAGTTGTGAATGTATCCTTTTATTTACTAGTAGCATCATCTTTTGCAAGGTCTTTTAGAGAAGGAATAGCAACTTCTTGTGTGGCTATCTCAAAGATGTCAAAGCCAGCACACTGTAGATGTATTATCATTTTATTCTTCCATTCCAGATAATTCTCTCCATGGAACTTAGGACTCTCTTTTCTGAAGTATGCCATCTGATCTACCTTAAGCTGTCAGGTTTTCTTTTCAAGGAACTTGGCTCTAATACCATTTGTTAGAATAGTCCCAAAGGATAACTAAGAGGGGGGGGGGGGGGTGAATCAGTTATTAGGTAATTTAATTATTTTCTTTTATTAATTCCATAATACTAGAAAGTAAATGCACATTCAAATACCACAATAGACAACACCACAATTTGGTTACGGGGAAACCAAATGGTAAAAATCTCAGTGGAAATTAGCACCCACAATGAACTATACTTGTTTATAATAATCCCTATTAGAAGATCTTGCAACCCTATTAGGAGTTTTTCTTTACAATGCAATAAGTATAGTGACCTAGTTAAGGGTCTAACCTTGTTAGGAGTCTTTTATAAATAACCCTGTTAAGGGTGAGGACTCACTGTCCAAAAGCTCACTGCTTCAATGGTGAAGGCTACAACCTTCTGTAGAATAGATATGTACTATATTTGATGATGAACTGTAGAGTAGACCTGTTGTCTTGATAAGTTCCAATATATTTTATACTTCAACTATTTCTTCACATAGATCTCTGATGAATAAAACTCAATTGATATTCTACTCCGCACTTTTTCTGTTACTTGTCTTCTCATTCACATTTTATGAATACAAATGAACTATTATATATATATATATATTTCTTAAAGTATGAGATCATGGGACCTACTAGGTAACTCTTCACAACATCCTTGTTGGCTAAACTAACCACACAAGCATAATTACAATCACACAATATAAACTAAATATATGCGTTGCTTCACAAAGTCGACTTACCCAAATTAACTCTAACATTGCAATCATGTTGAAACATGTTTGGTGCCTTTGGATAAATGTCTTCAACTCATAACTAAACTTGATTACAAACACGCATATCCTGAAGATAGGTGTAACTCAAGAACCAATGCTAATACATCGGCTCTGTAAAGATAAACTCCAGAAACTGTAACTGCCACTAACAGAATTACACAACTCAACTGAGACTTCATATCTGAGTCTATGTGTATGAACAAAGCATCCAAATCATGTCTAAAACATGAACATAACTGTGCAATGATTAATAGAATCATTTGGATAAGTACATACAGAACACTGCTATATATTATATGTTGTCATCAATGACAAATATACAATCAACTAGCTGCCAAAAGTAAATCTCCAATAGGAAAGGAATGGTTAACAAGGTGAAGGAAGCATACATTCCGTATGATTATGAAATACAACTACAAAAGAAGAGGCAGAGCTTAAGAAAGAAGGATCTTTATGTCAATTCCTACACTGAGGAATTTTAGAAGTTGTGAATGAGATCAAATTTCTATGAGGATGAAAGCCTTAAGGTGGCTAGATATCTTAATGGATTGAAGTGGAATATCCAAGAAGAGATTACTCCTCTCAGTCCTGAAATACTGCACCAATATTATCAATTGGCTATAAATATTAAAGCAATGAGTAGAAGAAGGCAAGATCAGACTTCCAAGAATAGAGGAATAGGAAGGGGTCAAAGAGGACATAGAGGAGGATACCAAGGCAGAGGGACTGATAAGAGAAACTAAGGAGAGTCATAACTTGCAGAGTATGGAAATGAGACCACTCCTAGAGGAGGTCATGGAAGAGGTAGATGAACTCAAGGGGGTTCTAATAGAGGAAGAGGAGAAGGTAGTGGTAATTCCTATGTTGCTAGTATGAAATGCTATAACTATAGACAGATGGGTCATCCTGCTTATAAGTGCCCTGAGAGAGAGACTTATTCTAACACAGAGAAGAGGATAGGATATGTTCAAGAAGACACCATGAGTGTCAAGTCACATGAGATTAGTCATATTGAATTAGAAATGGGGGAGAACTTGATGTTTAGAAGGATCCTAATCAGATAAAAAGTGAAGGAGGAGCCAAAAAAAGAAGAGCCTTATTCATAGTGAGATGCAAAATACTTGGGAAAGTGTGTAAAGTTATAGTGGATTTAGGGTCCACTGATAACATCATCTCATAGGAGGCAGTGAAGAATCTTAAGTTGGAGAAGATACCCCATACTAATCCATACAAAGTTACATCGTTGAATAAAGGTCAAAGTGTCCTAGTGAATGAGCAGACTTGAGTGGAATTCTCCATTGGAGGATACAAAGAAAAGTTGATTTGTGATGTGTTGCCTATGGATGCATGTCATGTCTTATTGGGAAGGCCATGGAAATATAACAGAGGAGCCATCTATAATGGAAAGAGAACACCATCTCAATCAAGAAGGATGGTAGGAAATTTAATATAGAGTCTCTATTAGAGTAGCAAGAAAAATAGTCCAAGACCCCTAGTGTCTTGTTAAGTAGTGGAAAGGAGTTCCTAAACATATTCCAACAAGAAGGCAGTGAAGGGTATGTCATAGTGGTGACACCCAAAGAAGAGGAAAAGGTCACTTAACCACCTATACTAGAAGAAGTCTAGAAGTTACTTAGGAAGTTCAGGGACATAGTCAATGATGGAACACCGGCAAATTTGCCTCAAAAAAGAGATATCAATCATTATATTGATTTCATACCAGGGGTTTCATTTCCCAACATGGCAGCATACAATCTCACACGAGAGTAGAACCACAAAGTGGCTAGACAAGTGTAGGAGCTATTAGATCAAGGACTTATCAAGAAGAGCATTAGTCTATGTGTCATACCTATGGTCTTAGTATCCAAGAAATGTGGTAAGTGGAGACTTTTCACTGAATCTAGGGCTATTAATAGAATTACAATTAGATACAAATTCCCTATTCCTAGAATTTAGGATTTGATGGACTATCTTAGAGGGGAAAAGTACTTCACTAAGTTGGACCTCAAAAGTGGGTACCACTAGATTAGAATCAAATATGGGGATGAATGAAAGACAACTTTTAAGACCACTAATGGGTTGTATGAGTTGAGAGTTATGCCATTTGGCCCTTCAAATGCCCCTAAAACATTCGTGAGGCTCATGAATGAACTACTTAAGGATTTCACAGGGATATTTTTTGTAGTTTACCTAGATGGAATACTCATCTTCAGTAAGAAAATAGAGGAACATTTGAAGCATGTGGAGATGTTACTCAAAATTTTGCAGGAGGAGAAGTTATCCATCAATCTAGAAAAGTGTTAGTTCTTCAAGCAAGAGCTTGTGTATTTGGGGTTTGTAGTATCCCAAGGGTCAGTGAAGATGGACCCAAGAAAGGTGGAATCTATTCTAAATTGGAATACACCAACCACGGGTATAAAGGTAAGGATCTTTCATGGTTTAGCTTAGTTTTATAGGTTTATAAGAAATTTTAGTGGAATTTGTGCATTAGTGCTAGACACTATTAAAGGAGGGTTGAAAACTAAGTTCATATGGACTTTAGAAGCACATAATGCCTTTGAGAAGTTGAAGAAACAAGTGGCTACCCAACCCATACTTATCTTACATATTTTTCATAAGTTATTCACATTAGACTGTGATGCAAGTGGCATTGCAGTAGGTGGAGTACTAAGCCAAGAACATAGACCTATAGCTTTGTTTAGTGAAAAGCTCAATGAAGAAAAAAAAGGACTATGCTTATGACTTAGAGCTATATTATCTAGTTAAGTCTCTTATAAAGTAGAGACATTATCTCCTACCTAAGGAGTTTGTAGTGTTTACAAATAACCAAGCACTTAGCTACATCAACACACAAGAAAAGATAAGTAATAGGCACTTGAAGTGGACAGAGTATCTTTAAGAATTTACATTCACTATCAAGTATAAGAAGTGATGAGGCCAATTGAAGGCCTATTTGTTTTACAATTTCACATGTTTTCATGGTTAGGACTTGGTAACTTCATGATTTTTTCATAGACTTATTAAGACTGCTCATGTTTTAAAACTGCTATATGTGTGTGTGCACTTTAACTTTAATAAATATGCTATATATATGTTACATGGTTTTGAAGAATGAAATATTGTATCTTTTCATCTTGCATTAGTTGGGTAGTTCTTCTTGTAGCCATATGATGAGAGAAAGATATAATGAAGAATAACTTATTATGAATTCTATCTTAGATATGTGTTGCGATTTTTTTCTATGCATGCTAATCTCTTGGAGGAAATGGCGAGTCAACGGGTGAAGAAAAATTCAGAATCAGAAGATGAAGTGGTGCCATGAATTTGAATAAATTTTTTGGGACTCATAATGATTCTAGCACTTTTGGTCAAAACCGGTTATTATTGCAGACTGGGTCAATGCGGTTAGCAGCCATTATGGAGTAAATCCAACAATCGTGAATTCCAGGATTCATGTGCAAAGGAATGCACCTTACTCTTACATTAAATGATGTTAGTGTATCTTAAAAATAGTCATATCCCTGACGTTGGAGAATCCTAGTTTTAGGGAAGTCTGGTTTAAGTTGTTGTTAAATAAGCTAGAGTTTCAGATTCCTGAGTTAGCTAGTTTTTGCAGTAAATCCTTTTGTAATCCTGTAGTAGAGAATTACAATTTTGTTGCTACATTTTGTACTTATGCTTTATGAATGAATGAATGATATTTTCATTTCTTAATCTCTAATTTTTTATTCATTCACTCTTTCCTGAGGCCCACACAGTAGGTGAACTTATTTCATAGCTAAGTAGGAGTTAGTTTTAAGTTTCATTGAAGTATTTAGAACTCTATTGCTCCTCCAGCCATTCGGTAACAGAACTGTTGGTTGTTTCCTACAGCATAACTAAATAGTTAGTTTACTATTTTTAGCATGTTTCTGAAGCTCTAGATTAAATTTTAGTTCCACTTCTTAGCTTATTAAATTTCCTTCAAAATTTTCATTACATAAGTAATGATGACACCTACGATGGGTTAGAGAATATACCTTGTAGACATCATTTCAAGCTTACATCCATAGTTGATAATTCAATGAGTTCAGTATGTTATTTTTAGTATGATATTTGGAACTCTTTTGTCATAGTGTCACTATAAAAAGGATGTCCAATCCTTAGTTACAAAGGTATTATACTGACTAGTCATTTTTGGCATCACTACCAGGAATTGTATTAATCTAATCCAAACCAGAGTCATTGTCTTAGTTTTACTTCTGCATTATTCTATATGCATAGAAGAAGAAGAGATCATCTTGGGAGATTCCTTTCTCAAATATCCAGTTGAACCATTCAATATATTTAATCATGAGCCCGAGGAGCCCCAATTTGATAATGTAGAAGAAGAGGATGTTGGAGATTTGCCTCTATGCAAATAGTTTCTTGTATGTTTGTCATTAATGACAACATATAATATACAATCGGTATCCTATATGCAATTATCTATATAGAAATTTTGGAGCTATGCATGTTTATTTCCATGGTGTATACATGTTATAGATGCTATGTTCATTCACACTGAGTTAGATATCCAGTAACAGTTGAGTTATGATCTTGCATTGTAAAGATCAACTCCTAACATGGTTGTAATATCTTCTAATAGGGAACATTATAAACTAGTAAAGTTATTTATGGGTGCTAATTCCCACTATGGTTTTTACCTATTTGGTTTCCCTGTAATCAAAATTGTTGAGTGCTCTATTGTGTTATTTGAATGTGCATTTACTTTATTTCAAATTACATTTAAGAAAGAGAAAATAATTAAATTGACTGATAACTGGTTCACCCCCCCCTCTTAGTTATCCTAGGGACTATTCCAACAATTGGTATTAGAGCCAAGTGCCTTGGAGAGAAATCCTAACAACTTGAGGTAGATCAGATGGCATACTTCAAGAAAGAGAGTCATAAGTTTGATGGAGAAAACTATCTTGACTGGAAGAACAAAATGATAACACATCTTTAGTGCATTGGATTTGAGATCTATGAGATTGCCACTCAAGAAATTGAAGTTCCCACCTTGAAGGACCTTGCAGAAGATGACTCTATAGTCATACAAAAGGAAGTGTTCACTAATAATGCAATTTCCAAAGAAGCCCTAATCAGTGCCCTATTCGACAGTGAATTTTATGAGATCAAGAAGATAGATAAAGCATACTCTATTTGGAAATACTTAGAAGATATGTTTGAAGGAGACATCCAAGTAAAGAATGCACACAGAAAGACATGGAAGAAAAGATACAACAATTTAGAGATGTTACCTAAATAAAACATTAGAGCTTACAATCAAAGGATTAATGAAGCAGTATCAAGTATAAGAAACAATGGTGGAGACATATCAGAGGAAGATATAATGGAAAAATTAATGACCACAATGATAACAGATTATGAGAGAAAGATCAACATCTTAGATGAGACTATGCAATTTTCAAAATACTTCAAGAGGGAGACTTTGATCAAAAAAATATTTGCATTTGAGATATCTAGATTGAAGACAGAACCTAAAAGTGAGACAACCTTTAAAGCCACAACCCACAATAAGAAATCTATAAGAAGCTCTAGTAATAGTGAAGAAGTGGATACAAAACAAGAAGAAATCATTGCTATGATTTCCAAGAAGGAAAGGAAAGGTAAAGGGAAATATGAAGGAAAACTACCATTCAAATGTTTTTCATGCAACAAAGTTGGTCACTTTGCATCCAAGTGCCCTACAAGAGTCAAGAAGTTCAGATCATATTAAAAACCTAAGTACACTAAAGAATGTTATCATGTTCAGGATGGTGTAACTGATGATGACTCAAGAGAAGATGAAATTGGATTTGTTTCCATTAAATACATTGAGAAGATGCTTGAATAAATGGACAAAGAAGATGAAGTAAAAGAACATGAGTTAGCATTAGTTTCAAAAGATGACATCAGAACTAACTGTATCATTGACAGCAGATGTTCACACCACATGGTAGGAGAAAAGATAGGTTTGTACATTTGGACAAGTACAAAGGTGGCATGGTTATATTTGGAGATAACACTCCCAAGACTATCATAGGCATAGGTTCTATCACCTTAGATGGAAAGAAAAAGACAAATGATGTTCTCCATGTTGATGGTTTGCATCATAACTTACTAAGTGTTGGACAATTTCTTGATAAAGGATATCAGTTGGAATTCAAAAAAAACTAGTGCATCATTAACAAAAAAGGAGACATGATTGCATCAGGCTCAAAGACCAAAGGTAATGTTTTTGTTTTTCAGTTCAACTCAGAAGTAAGTTGTTTTGTTGCAAAAGTAGATGACAATTGACTATGGCACAAGAGACTTTGTCATATCAATTTTGACAACATAGTCAAGATAAGTAATGTAAAGGCAATAAGGGACCTTCCTAGCATTGCAAGACCAATTGACACCATGTGTAGGGAATGTGTGATGGGGAAGCATGTGAGGACCTCACTCAGGAGCAAACAAGACTCTGTAGAAAACAAATTAGATCTAATAAATATAGACCTATGTGGACCTACTCAAACAAGATCATACTATGGAGAAAGGTATTTTATTTTGTTTGTTGATGAATTCTCAAGGATGATGTGGGTTGCGTTCTTAAAACAAAAATCTGAAGCTTTTGAGAAGTTCAAAGTATTCAAAGCTAAGGTTGAGAATGAATCTGGATTAAAGATAACATGTCTAAGATTTTATATAGGAGGAGAATTCACCTCTGACAAGTTTTATGACTATTGTGAAGAACATGGAATCAAAAGACAGTTAAGTGCACCCAGAACCCCTCAGCAGAATGGGATAGAAGAAAGGAGGAACAGGATAATGCTTGACACAACATGCACTATCATGATTGAAGGAAAGGTTCCCATACCTACTAGAGACATGTATTCAATATAGCTATTTACACTATCAATAGAATACAATTGAGCCCAGGCACAGACAAGACACCTTATGAACAACAAATTGCTTGTATGTTTGTCATTGATGACAACATATAATATATTGCAGGTATCCTATATGCAATTATTTTTACATATGTTTTGGAGCTATACATGTTTATTTCCATGGTGTATACATGTTCTAGATGCTATGTTTATTTACTCGGAGTCAGATATGTAGTAATAGTTGAGTTATGATTAATTAGTTATGGCAGTTACAGTTTCTAGAGTTTATCTGTTAAGAGCCGACATAAATACATTGTCTCTTGAGTTGCACCTATCTTCAAGATATGCATGTTTTAATTCATGTTTAGTTATGAGTTAGAGATAATTATCCAAAATAACTAAACATGTTTCAACAGAATATTGATGTTAGAGTTAATTTGGTGAAGCCGACTTTGTGAAGCATTGTGTCTATTCAGTTTGAGTTGCACGGTCCTAACTTTGATTGCATGCTTGGTTAAGGTGACAAGATAGTTGACGAAGTATTTCCAAATACCTTCATGACCTTATCCTCTAGTGAAGATACATATAGAAGTTCTATTATGTTCGCTAAGTGTGAAAATGAAGTGTTAAAGAAAAGACAAAGAAGAGAAGAAAGTCAGAAAGAATAAGTTGAAGACTTATGTGAAGAAATATAACTTGATTGCAATTCATTGGAATTGATCAAGACACCAGGTCTACTCATACAATTCATTTACTAGATATAGTGTATATCTATTGTACTGATGGTTGTAACCTTCACCATCTTAGCAGTGAGTGATTGGAAAGTGAGTCCTCACCCTTAATAGGGTTATTTGTAAAAGACTCCTAACAGGGTCCAACATTTAACTAGGTCTCTGTGCTTCTTGCATTGTAAATATCAACTCCTAACAGGGTTGTAAGATCATCTAACATGGATCATTATAAACTAGTGCAGTTATTTGTGGGTGCTAATTCCCACTGGGATTTTTACCTATTTGGTTTCCCCGCAATCAAAATTGTTGAGTACTCTATTGTGTTATCTGAATGTGCATTTACTTTATATCAGATTACATTCAAGAAAGAAAAGAGAATTAAATTGACTGATAACTTATTCACCCCCCCCCTCAGTTATCCTTGGGACTATTCCAATAGATGAACCATTTGAAAACCCATTTTATGATGCACACGAACAACTACCTTCACCATCATCTTCTGAAGAATCATTACATTTGAATGAAATTGTTGTTGAACCTAAGTATTAGGACAATCCATTCTCTCTTCTTATTTATTAGCCACAATAGCCAAGTCCTCCTCCAAGGATGGCTAAACCTACCTTTCCTTTCCCCATCCCTCCTCAACATGGTAACCAAAATATGAAAAACATACCTTCCTCTATGCTTCCCAAATTTTATGGCCTTATTAGTGAAGACCCAGAAACCTTCCACTTTGAATTTGACATCCTCTGCAGGAGTTATGATTATACAACTGACGTCCATAAGCTGAAATGTTTTCCACCTACTCTTAAAGAGGCTTCTCTAATATAGTTCATGCAGTTAGGAGCCAATACTATAGTGGATTGGGATGCAATGAGAAATATGTTCCTTTCTAAATATAAGGAGCATTGTAGGGGTTGTGATTTGAAGGGAGATGACATTTTAAAAATTTCACAAAAGGAGGATGAGACCTTGGAAGATTATGTGTCAAGGGTTATGTTTAACCTGCAGCGTAATATACAACATTAGTTGAATGAGGAGTCACAAAAACATATTTTATTGAAAGGTGTTAATGATGTAAGTATTGAGGCCTTAGATCTTATGGTGGGAGGAGACATCACTCAGAAGAATTGGGATGACATAAAGAATATATATCTGAGGTATTCAAGGGCTACTATTAAGAAAGGTAGAGGAATTAGAGATTTGCCTCATATGTCAAATGGTTCAGGGGTATCTAAGATGGAATTGTCTAATCTTCTATTTGATTTCAAGCAGGACATCATTAATGATGTTGCCACTCAGCTAGAAATCATGCATGCAAGAAGGAAAAAGGAATATGTTGATGCTATGTTAGCTTAATATTGTCTGCATTGTTGAGAAAGTAAGATAAATTGCAAATGCAAGACTGTTGCAAGTTTGGAGTCCCAGCCAATGCCTACTAAATTCAAAGTTGTTGATGAAAATGGAGAAGTGCTCTATATTTCTCAACGCAGGCCATGGGCCCAAAGACAAGGTATGCCACAAGAACCTATCCAAAATTATAGTAATAATAGTCAATGGAAAATTAATAGAATATGGGTTCCCAAGGACTTAATGGGCATATAAATTTCCAGCAACCTCAGCAAGGTTGGAAACAACCCCAACTAGGTTGGCAACAAGCTCAGCAGGGTTGGAAACAACCTCAGTAGGGTTGGGAATAAGGTTACCAAGGATGGCAGCAGGGTAATTAGTGGTCTAACCAATCTATTCAACAAGCCTTAATGGCACCACCTAAATAGTATGCTATAATTCCTCCTCTTGTAGCCAATAGTAATCCGCCTAAGTGTAATGCCCACCCTAGAATCTTCCTATGTTAGACAGATAGGACTATTGCTTTGACACTTTAGATTTTAGGATGGACTATGATTATTATTTAGTTAGCATTTTATGAGACATTTGAGCATATATAATTGGTTACTGCAGTTATTTGGACATATTAGATGAGTTATAATTTAATGATGAATGACTAGAAATGAACTATCAGTAAAATGTTTTACATTGATTTGTGTTATGATGTTTATATTATGATTTAACCCTACTGACCCTATTATGGTTTGATATTCACTGGGTGATGTGAGTGTAGGATGAGGAGGGGCAGTCATAGTAACTCCTATGGAAGATCCACATGATGTCGCACTCTCCCTCTTCATTTGCCACTATTGGTTTATATTTATATTTGTATATGCATTTTAGTTGATGATGTAGGATGCAGGTACTAGGCATCATCTCCACCTGGCTACATAGGTCTGAGCGTGCCTTCAAAATCCTCAAACTGTTGATGTGTGGAGATTTAACCAAGTTACTCTCAAGGTTACCCATGGACTTAGAATTCTGCTTAGGAAGTTATCCTAGTTGGGAGAGTAGAATGCAGTTTATGTTATGAACTTGATTTGATGTTGGTTTGCATTTACGTTATGAGTTAGAACTAATCTATTTTATATGTATAGTAAATAGTTATGTTATAATTGTTTGTATTTTATATAGGTATGTGTATATGTGGGTGCACATGCATATATCCATGCTTATATAAATAATAATAATTATATGTTTTTCATTAATTCTTTAAATGGTATATTATTTATAATAAGTAAATAAAGTGAGTTAAATATAGCATATTTAATGAATGTATTAATAAAAATAAAAATAATAATAATAAAAGGGAAATGGCCTTTGTACTAAAATTGGCTATCTAGGAGGGAGTTAAACTTGAGACCTCCTAGAAGTTAGGCTACTTGTTTTCCTATTGTGCTATGTGTTTTTCTTGATAGGTATTTGTTTATTATTCTTGTTATGCTTTCGTTTAAAAGATATTTTAATTAAATTTATTAAAAACTT
>MU224977.1:0-12902 GCA_018584345.1 Thuja plicata | reverse complement strand
ATTTAATTAAAGTGCTAGGACTTTATTAATTAAATTAATTTGATCATAGGATTTGTTTAGCCAAATAGATATTTAGGAATTAAATGTGAAGTATGATTAATACAGATTTATGATTTTCTGCATTTGAAACTCAGGTCGAGTAGAGTCGGTGAAAACTCAGAATTTGCCTAGTACAATAGGACTTTGATGATTTAGAAGAATAACAAATGAAACAAAATTGGTTAGGGTTGCAAGATGCCAATTTGGGGGTGTTACACTTAGGGCCTTGTGAGTACCTTGGTTCTATCTCCTAGCACGGGGGGTGGAACCTCATCAGTTCCACATGGTTGGGTGGCAAAAAAATTTTGAGGTCCTGTTCGTGACTCATCGCTTGGATGTGTTCAGATTCTATGAAGACTTTTATCATTGTTACTGAAAATAAAGATGTAAAGATATGTTGTATTGCCTTTGGGCCATTTATGTACCTATTATTATGAGATATATTATCAGAAAGATGCAATTCAAAAGAAAAGCAATGTATTTGGGAGGGATAGTTTTAGGCTTGATTTCAAGGGTTATTATTTGAAAGAACAAAGTTGGAAATATACAATGTAATGTTGAATGATCTTTTCTATCTCTTCTTTGTTGCAATGAAAGAAAAAAATGTTTATTATGCTAAAGTTGAAATGTGATTTGTAATGAATAGTTATTCAATGTGTAGGAAGGAGAAATTGAATTAGTATATAAAGTAAGGAATGTAATTGTAAATGAAATGTTATTTTCTTAACCTATCTCTTAAGTTCTAAATGTGAAAGTAAAGAAAGGAAATGAAATTCAATTTGGATAAGTAATGTTAATATATTAGTAAATGAATTCATTAAGGGAACCTTAAGGAATGTTATGTGAAGCAGTAATGATTTAATGTTAGAAAAAAAAAAAAATGTTAGTTGCAATTTTTGGTCATAAGACCTAATTCCTTATGGGTTCCCTGGCAGGGACATTACACTAAGCATACCTAGTTGTCAGCTTGGTCTAATCCTAATCCTAATAAAAAGCTTCCAGCTCAACAACAAAGCTATGCCATCTCCTTGAATGATATCCATCTAAGGTCAGGAGCCACTCTTCCTTCATCTCAAAAGCCTATAATAACATAAGTCGAAGAACCCCCTACAGAAATAGAAAATGTGCCAACTCCACAAACCTCTCCCATAGTTAAATAACCCTCATTCCCTCAAAGGTTAGTAGACCAAGCTAAGCCCACAAAGAACCAAGGAGTAGAAGATTTTCTCAAACAGTTGAAGTATATGAAAGTAAAAATACCATTTCTAGATTCTATCAAAGAAGTTCTTGTTTCTACTAAGGCCATCAATGAAGCTTCCATAAAATAGCTAGGGATAAACAAGAAGTATCCTAGAACTATTCATGTCTTAGGCCAATTATCTAACCTTATATTGGAGAAGTTGACTGTATCCAAATATGCTGACCTAGGGAGCCCTATAGTTACTATCACCATTCATGGAATGCAAGTACAAAATGCCTTTTTTTTATTTGGGCGCATCTATAAATGTAATGAAAAAAGAGGTATTGTGGTGCAAGAGGTAGGGCAAGGTCCTGGTGTGGAATCCTCACACTCTTAGGAGCTTCTTGCTCTAATACCAATTGATGCAGAGCATCCTAGAAAACTCATCCAATCTCTAGGAGCTTGATGATCCAATATCCTTTGACAAATGAACAAATTGATAGAGCCAACAAATTCTCAAAATCAAAGAACCATATATGATAGGTTCCTCTATCAAAGTAATCCTTAAACACTTATAGTCCCTTAATCCAAACAACCATTCAAGATTCACTCCAAGATCACCAATTAAAGAATCAAAGAAACTTCTTAACTTGGTTACTCAACTTTACATTAAGGTCTAACAAATACTCTATTCCATCATTCTCAATAACTGACTCATAGGCACTTGGGTCACATCCTCATTTTAGATTCTAAATCAACAAAATTGATTCATACTTCACATTACCAAATCATACTAAGCATCAAGTCACAAGCACTATACTTATAGGATACAATCATTACCACTTACCTTATTCATTGAGGTAATCATACCTTTTCCTTCTTCAAGAATAGTCCATTGGAATTTTTTAACAACCATATCATATTTCTTATACCCTCCCTCATCTACACTCAATATTAGCAACTTTGTCCACAACTTGAAGACAAACTATTTGTAGTTAACAAGGTTTCCTGCCTTGTCTAAAATGCAAAGACATTAGTTATGATTACAAGTTCTATCCACATAAAATCAATACATATCCTTCTTACATCTGAAAGGGAAAATACAATTTTGGAAGGTTCATTACCCTTTCAAATCAGGGTCACTAGATTTCTGGAGTCCTATTGCCAAATATCATAATGTGAATGAAATATTTGTGTCACACTTGTTACAGTCAAAATTTTTTACCGAATGTTCTTTAAAAAAACACATTAGATTTATGGCTTCCCCTTTAACAAGGTCCCTTGAGGTTTATAAAAATTTAGTAGATCAATTCATACCATGTTATATCCATACAAACAAAAATCAAATATAAACAAATTGACTGTCATCAATAGTTTAGATACCTTGAATTCTGTTACTCACAACTTTTGTTGTAGACATCAACCTAAAAATTGCTCCAATGGCATCAAAAGATAGTTCTTGTAAAACATTTCCAAAGGAGATAACAATCCAACTATGTATTAAAGTGTTATGGCCCTCGGATAGAGACCCATGTTTCTGTCAACACAAAAACTCAGAAAATCTATCTTTATGCTGCTAGGACATCCATTTACTTCAAAAATACACAACCACTCAACTTAAAACCAAACTAATAATAAATATTCAAGAGTCTACTTCAAAATAAACTAGGATTAATATTTTTCCATCAATTAAAACTAAAGTTATATGAAAACCCTTGCATGTAACCCATAACTGAGGGTTTGAAACCCATTTTTACAAAAATACATGGATCTTCTTGGATCCTACATGAAAATAACTCCAACTTGATCAAAATTAAAGATAGTTCATCATAGAATATTCCCAAATAATTCTTTAAGGTTATTCAATTCATTTTCTTATTTAAAAATGCACTGTAACAACAAAATTGAGACTAGAAACAAAAGATAGTAAAGATTACAAGAAATAATTTCTTTATTGAGTTCTTAAGGTTACAAAACATTATAATATGTTTTTTTGGAGCTTTATATATTCATACTCAACCATATTCTCCTGGATATCTCCTTGGGGTGAGAATAAAACCTTCATGACTCTCACCAAGAATGGTAACAGTCAAAATGCTGACTCCTGCTCCTGTCACAACTTGTAGACTCTTCACCTCTCCCTTGTATGTCAACCAAGGAAATATTATATAACCTTTCTCACTTCCTCTTGGTGGTTTAAAACTGGTCTAACTTCCACCAAAACCATACAACGTCCTCTTGATCTTCCCAGCAATGTTTTAGAGCAACTTTTAAATGTTGCATTACAACATTTTATGCAATATTTGCATTTTGACACAAAAAACTCCACAACTTTGTGATAACCTTCTAAACATGTGATAATGTAAATTCAAGGAATTATTACATCATTTTTACCTTTGTATAGATCATTTTTCATATTTTGACCTCCTAGACCTATCTAGGACCTTTTTGACAACTTTTATCAACTTCATTACAATTTTTGATCTTGTCTTTACAAATGCATTCAACATGAATCAATACATCATACAAATGATCATAACGAATTAAAACATCTTTATTCTTCATGATTTTTTTAACTTCTTTGATTCAGTGCCCCTACACCATAACATGACAACAAATTTGATGTCATAGCCAATTGTCATCAACCTTCGCAATAAAACAAGAAGCTTCAGATGTATTCAATTAATATACATTACCTCTAGATTTAGTACCAGATGTGATCAAGTATCCTAATTTACTTCTGATAGAGAATTTCCCATCAATGAATTTCAATTGATAACCTCTCTCCACTAGCTACCCAACACTCAACTGATTATGCTTAAGTATATCAAGAAGTAATACATTGTCAGTATTAGTGTTTCCATCTAGAGAAACAGATCCAAATCCAATGATAAGCTTAGGATTATTGTCACCAAATCTAACAACACCACCATCATATATTTTTAGACTCACAAACTTATTTTTATCTCCAGTCATATGATGTGAACAACCACTATCCATAACCCATTCAGATTTATTTTCAACATGAGATACTAAGGCTTTTTCTTCATCTATAGGCTCATCATCCTTAATAGAACTAAATCCAATTTCATCATAGTCACCATCATCATCATTAGATACACCTTCACTAGCATATTAAAATTCCTTGTCTTTTGAATACTTAGATTTGTAAAACTTAGGTTTATGCTTTGGAACCCTTGTAGGACATTGAGATGCAAAATGACCAATCTTGTTACATGAAAAATATTTTAAAGGTAATTTTCCTTCAAATTTACCCTTATCTCTCTTTTCTCTTCTAGAGATCAGGGCTACCACTTCATCTATCTTTCTTTCTTCCTCTTATATCTATTCCCATTCATAAACATAGTCTCCAAGCTCTTCTCTCAAGTCACCATTGCTGGTGTTCGCAATTCCAGATAAGGTCTTTTTTTTTCTATGAACAATCGCCTTTAGTTCTGACTCTAATTTAGGTAAAGTATCTCCTAGTTATATGGCCTCAAAAGTAATAAGTTTCCCAATCAACATCTCTCTAGTGAAGTTCAGAGTCAAAGCTATAATCTCCTCTATAGCTTGTACTTTAGTTTTGTATATAGGTGTCAAAGGTCTGAGTATCTTTGCAATCACTTCTTCCTCACTATAACTACCTCCATAGTTTTTTATGCCAATAAATACCTAAGTAATTCTTTGACCTAATGGTTTCATCATCTCTCATCTTCATTGATTTCATCTTTATCTTCCATTTTTTTTAGTTTTGCATGTTTAATAAACTTATCTCCAATATATAGTGCTTTCAATCTTGTCCAAATCTCATGTGAAAAATCTAAGTCTTTTACTTCAATGAATTCAACTTTCGAAAGTGTGCTAATCAATGATGCCCTTGCGACCATATTACATGAAAATAGCTTCTTATCATATTCAGTAGCATTTTTTGTGATTATCCAGTAGTCAATTCCCAAACATAGAAAACATGTTCTCATCTTGTTCTTCCAACTATCAAAGTTTTCAACATTAAATTTTAGACAATCCTTCCTATAGTAAATCATCTTCAGGATCACCTCAAGCTGTTAAAATTTCTCTCTAAGGACCAGTATCTCTGATACCAATGGTTAGGAACAACAATCCACAAGTACAACTGAGAGGTGGGGGAGTGAATCAGTTGTGCTACAAAATATTAAACTTTAAACATTATAAACCAAAACTTCAATGCAAATGATAACACAATAAATGCCAACACAATAACACCATACATTTTGTCAAGGAAATCCTGTTAAAGGTAAAACCCTGCTGGGAGTTAACACTCGTAAATGATGTAATGAGAGTATATTATCCTTGTTAAAATATTTATCCCTGTTAGGAGCTTATTACAACATTACAATGCATAGTCCTTGTTAAAGGATAGACCCTGTTAGGAGTCAAGAGTAATAGTGGGCTCACTACCCAGGAACACTGCCCAAAGAATTTTAATGCCACCCTCAAGGATTTGCAATCCAAACAAGTGTATATAGAAACTATACAATCCAATGAACTGTCTAATAGAAAATCTCTTTGCTTGGTCAGTTCCAATGAAGTATTCTTATTACAAACTCTTCTCTACATCTAGCAGCCAATAATCCTCACAATTTTGACACTTCTCTACCTTTTCATTCTCTACCACATCTTTCCAAAAGAAAAGATCTCCCATATATACCATAGTACAATAATTCATTAGGTCAGCCAATTCAGCTTTCCAAATACACAAATAAATAATTAGGTCAGCCAATTAAGATTTAACAATATACAAATAATTGTTTAACCCCTTGCTAAGATACACATGGTACATATAACAAGTAAACATCAATGAAAGTACATCATTTATACTCCAAGATCCACAATCCACACTCACAATTCATAATAGATGCTACATGTCTAAAGTCGGCCACCAAATAGGTCTCCTCTAGAATACATGTCGCATCTGACGTCACCATTAACCTCACAACCATCAATCAATAAAGAACATTCCTTAATGTTTCCTCTATCATCACATAATATCACACACTTTGAAACATATTCATCTATAAGATATACGCAAAATAAAGAGACCTTCTCTATCAAGCATTACTGTCATAGTCCAGAAACCAATCTTCACTAAATCATCTATAACATCACCAATATGTAACCTCAAGTAAAGCGACCTTAGGAATAACATCATCACACATTTGTGTCCATATTAATTTCTTAAATTGTTCTAAATCATCCGTACATTGTCCATATACTTCTTCTAGTCAAATAACCAGTTTGTTCTCTTCACAAAAACATATGTTAACATCAGTGATAAAACATGAATATCAACAAAATAAATAGTATCCAGATCTGATATTATAAAAATATATAGATACACCCATTGAATTTATGTTATACCCAAAGCATATTCAATTTGATCCTAGATCAACACTATGGCATAGAAAATATACACAAATAACTCTATGTAATGAACCAAAAGATCCAAAACTCATAAGGAGAACACCAAGGAGAGAATTCAAACGGATAAATACTTATATTAAGTATGATGAGTCAATTTATGAATCAATATGACTGAAATAAACACCATTCAATAATGTGCAAAAGATTACAAGAACTTTCTATCTATCTTCAATATAGTCTAACATGAATCTGCTATATCCCTGAAACTAAAACTCTTGAGCCAACACTTAGTGTCAAAAATTTGGGAGCCCTTAACACCAAGAGAACAAAAAGACTTATAGGAAAAGGAAACCCTAGGAGAGGGTTACCTAAGAATAGTCCTTCTTGAAAATTAATTGTAGTCCTTCTTCTCTAGTTGAACTTTCTTGAAAAGATGACAAAAATATTTGATCTAAAACACCACCCATCAGGCCACAAGAAATGATCAAATAAATAAATGCAGAATAGTCATGGCATGGGAAAATAAATCCTGAAAAGGAAAGTAGACCAGAAACCATACAAGACCACCATGCAGCATGAAAAGCTACCAAGATCATAGAAACAATCCCCAACCACTCAAACGATGCCATTATAGTCAATCCAAAGACAAGAAAGACCTCAAGCCACTCCCAATAAGTATGCAACACACAACCATGAGTCAAAACCCTCAAAAATGATTTGAAAATTTGAAAATCAGATAAAATGGATACTTCCTAGCATGAAAAATCCATCAAAGGCTGAGAACAAAACCATTTCCAAATTTAAAATGCATTCGTGGATCAACCCTAATGATAGAAACTCTCCAAGGTGTGCTTGCACAAGTCTATTCCTAGGAAAATGCTTGTTCCTAGTGTTCACAAGATCCTATCCTATCTACTAGGATCCCCCAAGATTTGGATTAGATATCCTAGAACCCCTCCAACACCACTCTATGAATTGGACTCTTTTGTGCTTCACCTTTAGGTAATTATCAACCAAATGCTCATCAATTCATTACTCCTTGGATGTCTCGAAGTGCATCTTCATATCCATTCCATCACAATTGATGCAGGGGGTAAAATTATTTCTAAGACAAATTATTTCCTCCCATATGATCCCATTGGAATAGGTCAACAATGGTTTCACAAATGATCTTAAGACAATCAATGAAATTGGTCTTTTAGGCCTAATAGGTCAATTAGCTCTAATCAATGAGTTTTTCTCACTTCTCTCACAAAACTCTCAAACAACCCCAAACAAAAACTTGATATTTAGACACCCTTTTCCAAGAAACAAAGGATTTTTGTGGTCTTAGGGTTCTAGGCCCTCCATACAGTGGATTCCTAGAATTCAGAGCTAATAGGGCAAATAGGGCTATTTTTATGCACTCTTCTAATTTCAACTTGGAAATCTATATTAATGGATTGGCCAATTCCTAATCATCTAAGTAGGAATATATAGGACCTCTATACTTTTGGAACCATGCTTGGTTCCATTCTCCCAATATTTCCCCTACAATTACACACCATTAGATAACTATCATGCACCTAACCGGGCACACTAAACTCGCGCAGGGCATGACATTAAAATTAGCTAGCTTGCTCTTCTGAACTTTTCCTTTCATATGTACACTTTACAATGGCTTCTTATCCATATCCCTTTGATCCATGATTATTTTCATGGTGGAGATCTATGGGGGAGCCATGTTTCCTAAAACTACTAAAACAACACCAGCAACTATACTACTAACAAAATAAATTGAAATACTAATCTAATGAACTCAAAAAATCTTCAAATATGAACAAAATATTATTAAAAATATCTCTACCAGACTAATACAACACTAGATCACTTATTTCAATCCATCTACTAACTCACAAACTCAAAACAAGTCGAGTGTATCCAGAAACTAGAACTCAGAGCTTCTCCTTCAAATTCAAATCAATCATTACATCCACCCCCCTCGGTAAACATGATCCTCCATGTATAAATATTCCTTCCCCATGATTATAGGCCATCACATTAAATACCTACCATCATTCTTCAAAGATAATCCTATTCTGCCAAATGTTGTCATGCAACTTTCAAAAGTTGCAAATATTGCCATGCAACATTTTGACAACTTTGACAACTTTGCATAAAACAAATTTGAATGGCCTATAATTGACCTAGAATGATGTAAAAACATTGTAGATTCCTTTTTAGGCATATTTATATCCTAGCATAAGCCTTTAAGGCTTTTGTACCCATTTTTGCATTTTAGGCTTAATCTAGCACTAACTACTAACAAAGCATTAAACATGTAGGTTGGATTGATCCTAGTCAAATCCACCTAGGAACATACTTGCAAGACCTTCAAAGTTCAAAAAAAAACTCTAATGACTTGAATAAGGTCAGTAAAGACAAACCAAAATATTGATTAGGGATTAGCCTACGTGCTCCTGCACCACCTAAGATATTTGTGCATTGACTCAAATATGAACACGTGTCACATAGGTGCAATGGATCTATCATTAAATATTAAGCACTTATCACTTAAGGATTTACACCCACTGTTAGATCCACACCAACTTGACTACACAATACCTTTACCCTTGTCTTTGTAACTGGAGGTCCCACATTCTTGTTAAGGACACGTGGCCGCTAGGCGTAATGCCTCAAAGGTTAATCACCTTACATCTCTAGCTTAAGGAAATGCACCAACCACACAATCAGATTTAACATAAAGGTTCTTTAGTTTACTCTCAATGCTAAGCCAGATCCACTTGGGACACATGGTGCTAGGGTGCAATGCCTTAATGATTAAAATTTGTGTACCTTTGGCTTTAAGGAAATGTGCCAACCGTTGGATGAAATGCAACCTGATATGTCTTTAACTCATCCATAGCCTCAGTAAATTTACACATGGTTATTAGGCACAATGCCTTGATTAGTATCTATCAAGCATCTTATCTTTGAGGAAAAGTGCTGACCACAACATCAACTCAGATATGCATGACCATTAAGCTTATCTTTTATGGTCCCCAAGATTTGACAACTCGCCACGCAGTGGCACAGAAAAATACCTTGAATGATAAATCAACTGCATCTCATGATTAAGTTAAAGTGCCCACTATAGATCTCCTCCAGTTTGATCAAACTTTACCTTGTGTTAAGCTCCAGCCACTTTCCACATGGTTGTCTATTGTGATGCCTTTATGAATAAAGAAATTCATCTTCACGGTCAAGGGAATGCACTAACTGTCGGATCAAACCTCACTTGGTACTTTTCCACTTAACCAACCTTTAACCCTAAGAACATAATTCCATTTATCTCTAAATCGTTGAATGGAACTTGACCTAACCAGGTTCAACCATGATGAAATCTAGAGAATCAGAGATAAAGTAAACTCCAAGTCACTGAATAAAAATTGATGTAGGAGCATCTCAAGGTCCTTGGCAATCCTGCTCAACCAAAAATATGTTTTATTTTGTTCTTTAGCTTGTTTAGAGACTTCTTGGTGAAACACTTTGTTTCTTTGTTTCTCGGTTTCTATCACTCGATCATGCTTGGTTTACTATTACTTAGGTTCTTGTTGCTCAGGAATTCTTGGTTTTTTGTCACTCGGGTTCCTGTTGCTTGGGCATGCTTGGTTTTCTATCACTTAGGTTTTGTCTTCTGTTGCTCGGTGATGCTTGGCCCAAATCACTCTGTTGCTCGATCATCCTTTTTGTGAGTTGTTTATTTAGAAGTTGGATGTGGTGGCTACCTTCAGCATTTAAATTTGATAACAACATTTATGGTGGATCTTTCATTGGGGATTGTAAGGACCTAAATCTGGGTCGGGGGGTTTCTCCAATGATTTTTTTCGTAGGCCAACCTATTGGTTTTATTTTTTGTATTTAAGTTGTATTTTGTTCTTATCTTAGGGAGGGAGAGAGAGATTGAGATCAAATTTAGGAAGGCACATCAATTGTTTGATCTGAGAATCTAGCTCATGAATATATGTACTGCAGAAGATCTATATTAGATCTTAAATCTATCTTTGTAATTGGTCGTAACCGAGAAGACCTTACAACCTGACATGTTGAATGTAATTGATATTTTAGATAATATATGAGCTGAATGTTGATTATATTTCTGTATATTTGGTTGTTTCCATTGTTATGGTTATTTTCTACAAGTTTGGATAATTCTTCATTGGATCCTCCATCCTTGACTGTGTCAAAAATACTAACTCAAGTCACATCTAGAGATTCAGCGCACACCACAAGTTTAGAAATAAATCAACAGTCCTTGCGAGATCTCTGAAAGAAAACAAGACTTTCACTATTATCTTGTGATCCAACAGAAGCCCTAGATCTCCTCTTGATCAATGGTCCCAAACTGTTCTTAGCAATCCTATCTTTAACTTAGATCAATCTGTAGCTCCAACGACTAGAGGAATCTCCAAGTCACCAAATACTTTACTTAACCTTGATTACATTATGAGATCATGAGATAGCCATGAGATTTGTATTTCATCGACGACCAGTGAGTAATCTCAAGATCTTTTACTTAACTACACTTCCATTCTGAGATTTAGAGACAAGGCTTACTGTTGAATCTCCCAATAAACTTAACTTGACTCAACGCGACCATAGTAAGATTTGGAGATCTAGAGATAAACTAAAATCCAAGTTGTTGAATACATTCTTAACCCTTGAGTTTATCTAGAGATTACATGCACACCACATGATCAAAACTACATCCATGATCCACACTAGATCTCTAAATAAAAACATTGACCTTGATTTTATAAAGCAATTTAGCGCCAACCACACATGTGTAAGAAGATCAACAACCAACACGTGATATCACAATAAAAAGAGCATGTTATTGTTGGCAAGTGATATTTTTGTTATTTTATGAATCAATTTTTGGTTTCCATTTCTGGAAACACATCTAGCATATTGATCGATTGGATTGAAGTTAAGTTTTGGTGATTCAGTTCTGGAATCAACTAAGTACAGAAGCATAAATACAGAGATGTTTTGGGTATCGAAGATAAAGATAGATGAGTTATGAATTTTGATCTTAGAGGAAGATAATATGGGGTATGTATGACCTTCATCTAATATCGATTTGGTTTTGGTGATGATTACAGAGAGTTAGAGAGATTTGAAGATAGGCGACAATAACAAAATAATGAAATAGAGCAGTTGAACAGTAGTGATGATTTGAGGAGTATGTCATGGAATCCTAGCATGCTAAGTTGGATTATGACTTTGGATAATCTATATTTTTGTTATGTAAGAGCACCGAAGTTATTTTTTATCTTTACATTATTAATTATATATATATATATATATATATATATATATATGTTGGAATTACTAGAATGATGTACTGAGAGGGGAGGGGTGAATCAATACCTCTAAAACTTTTTATGTGATTGGCCCATTAACCTTTGTGTCATCAGATTTGTATATTCACCTATCTCTCTATTCATCTTTCTTTATGTATGTAAAATCATAACATAAGTTCTTTACATGTGTAAACATTCAAGAAAAATACATGAAAATAAATAACACATAACACAAGATATGATATTGCAGAAAAATCTTGTTAGGAAGTAAAAATATCGGTGGGGATGTCTACCCACAAAACTTCACTATCCGCAGATAAGAAGGGAGCTAGTTAAGGCTTACAATTTGATCACTTCTGATTATCTACCCTGTGTTGGTTGTATTTCGTGTTTTTCCCTATTCCTTGTCTTGTTCTCTGAAAGTTTGCAGGTTTTCATGCCTATTCCATGTCAAAATCCTGAGAAACCCTGCAAAATCATAAACCCTAAGGCCTAATGTTGAACGATGCATCTTAAAAGCCCTCAGCCATGTCTTATATTCCTTCATTACCTTTTCAAGTTACTTAAGGCATGAGCTATTTAACAAGTTAAGTCAGTTCGCTTGATCGCTGTACCAAGAACGAATATGCAAAATGATCTCCCAACTTTGATTTTGCCTTGTGTCGCTTAGTCTCGTGAAAAAATAGAATATTCTATAAGTGTCTCAAGACTTAGCGATTTTCCTTTGGTCGGGTTGTCGCTTAATTCCAAGTTATGAGCTTTCAAAGTGAATGAGACCCACCTTAGTCGGGTGATCGCATGATGTTAAGGCAAGTCAACAAAATGTCCTCCGACCTTGCGCCTTTCTTCATGTCGCGTGATCGCTTCATCCACCCAGTCAAACAGTTAAGGTTTCACTTCAGTCGCGTGGTCTCGTGATATTTGGCAGTTAAGAGAAA
>MU224976.1:1603060-1627755 GCA_018584345.1 Thuja plicata | reverse complement strand
GTAGCAAAGGTGAATCCTGAAGCCCCATTGGACAAGGTCTGTTTGCTGGGATGTGGGGTATCAGCAGGTATGCAGCCAATCTTATGGCTAGTTAATAATGCTGTTTTTGGATTAGATTGTGTTCGAACATTTTGTATCAATTTTTTGGATCACACTTCATGATCTATCATCGGGATGATAGAGAACCAAAGGAATCAAAATCCTGATGATGGAACACGAAATATGGTGTGAAATGTTCATACAAAAAATTCGAACACAACCTAATCCAGTAAAAGCTTAATCAACTATACTATAAATTGTGGAAATCTTGCTTCATGCTTATGTCCTATATCAGGCTTAGAAAAGGGGGCTTATATTGATTTATAGGATATGGAGCTGCTTGGAATGTTGGGAAAGTGAGGCCTGGTGATTCAGTAGCAGTTTTTGGACTGGGTACTATTGGCTTGGCTGTAAGTTTCTCTATACAAGATATAACTAGTGTTGAAATTGTTGTTTCTGGGAATTTTCCTGTTTTAATTTCCTCACTGAACTTATATTTATGCAGACTGCAGAAGGAGCCCGACTTGCTGGTGCTACTAGAATACTTGGCATCGACATTAACCCCGAAAAGGAAGAAATATGTACAATATCTATTTTCTACCATTCTGTAAATGAATGAAATTATACTTCAGTTTTATCTGCAAGTTTTGACATTGCTCTCCGGTCTCCACAAATTGAAACTGATGGTATTTTCATGCATTAATAGCTAAACAATTTGGGGTGACCGAATTCTTGAATCCATCAAATTTTGAAAAGCCGATTCAAGAGGTTTGTAATTGTAACAATTACTTTTCTACTTGTATTTTCCTTCATTTGTATATAGAGTTGGTTTCTTGTTTGAGCACTTCTATTTGCTATTAGTCCTGAAGCCTGATTGGGTATTTCCGTCCCATTCATTTGATCACTTGCGGACATAAATATTATCTGTTTCATTGAGCATTCCACCAACCTGGCATAAATTTCGCTTATGATAACAGAATATAATTGCTGATTTCTAATTTGTGGTAAGATTCAGGCACATTTCTTATTTTTATTCAAAAATACTGGATTGCTTTGAGTACAGTCGAGTGTAGCCCATATGCAAGAGTGCATAATATATACAGCAGATAATGTGCATTATTGGTATCTGGCATGCTTTTACTGACTAAGCAATTCTTACGAGGACAGGTGATCAAAGAAATGACTAAAGGAGGAGTGGATTCAAGTTATGAATGTATTGGAAGAGTAGAAGTCATGCTTGCAACTCTTCAATGTGCTCACCCTGTATAATTTCTTATACAAATTTCCTGTCATTTTTGGTGTGAATCTTGCGAATATTTTCAGCCATTTTCTTAATGTATCAGAGATAGAAGCATTTTGGAGACATGATCTCAACTCTGCTTACCTCTATTATTTTTATGGCCATTTTTGTTTTCTAAATGTCAGGTGTGGGGTAGAGCAGTGATATTGGGCATAGATGAAATTGATAAGAAGATATGTTTCAGCCCACTGGAGCTTCTCGATGGCCGGAAGCTAAAACTTGCGCCTTTTGGAGGTTTCAAGATTTCTGATGTTCCCAAATTGGTGGATAGATTCATGAACAATGTATTTCTTCTTGTTTCTTATATGCCCTGTCGTTTTAGTTGAAAATATTGATTTCAATTTTTATTTTACTTTCAAGTTTCTCAATAACTTCAATTCCGCACTAATGGACCAGTGAAATTCATGTGATTGCAGGAATTTGATTTAGACAAGTATGTGACTCAGAGAATGGAATTCTCAGATATCAACTCAGCATTTCAATTGTTGTTAGAAGGGAAATGCTTAAGATGCATCCTGAAGATGCAAGTAGATTAAATGGGCGAGAGACAAAATTCTGGGGCCACATGGAGGGCATATAACTTAAACTGTTTCCAAAGTTTTTAATTGTCTTTATGTGGTTTTTTTCTGGGTAGTAAGTTTAGTAACTTTTGTATAGGTGAGTAGCTTCAGAGACAAATGCACATGTTCCATCTTTTTATTTTCTGAAAACAAAATTAACTATATGTAGTTTGCATAGAATATTTGGGTGTTTTCACTCTGCTGGGAGAATGGGAAGGAATCAAAGATTGACCTTAGAAATGCAAATGCAAGCCGACTGTTAGTTTTCTTTCATGCCATGACAATAATTTCTCTCCATTTTTATAACTATATGTTCTTCCTCCTCAGCCATGTACAGTTGGGTTTTAACTTGCAAGTGTGTAGTAAAGACTGAACATCATATATCCAAAGCAAAGCAGCAGAGGCTCTGCATCTGTTGAATTGGATATATAGCATATAGGGCAAAGAATGTCTATTTGGAGGCAGAGCAGGTTGGGCTCTGCATGAAGAACCCTCACATTTCGTGGAGTTGGAAGGATAGTAAAACATTTCAATTGAGATTAGAAATGGTCTTTAACGGAATTTAGGCTACCTAGACCTTTGTTTTTGAATGAATGAATGAAAGATTTTAATGACGTCCACAGAGTTCGTACCGAAGACATCGAAAATATTGAGCTTCTAAACATTAATACCATGTGCCTGTTGTGTTCTTGAGACATCAACTTTTGAAGGGTATATTATATTTTCCTAATTCCCATGTAGAAGGATTTGAAATATTGTATATTAGTATAGTCATCACTATAGTTTTGTTTTCATCTTATATCAATCTAATCCTTCTACTTTGATTTGCGATAGTGCAAAGATGATGCTTTTGAAATGTAGGTGAAGGAGATGAGGGGTTCACTAGTTTATGGATGCAAACTAGTGAAGGAGAAACAAGGCCTATTTCTTGTTTCACATTACATTGAAGGAGAGTGAATCCACATGACTCAACCTCAAATCTAGAGAAAGAGATTGAGCACGAGGTGGGTCCAACAGTCTATGGTTGAGTTGAAATGGACTATGCAAAGAAATGTAAGTTTCATGTTAGATCTAGGGCTAAATGTGAGAATTTGATGGTTTTTGACATACATAGCAAGTTATAGAACATATGTGTGGACAATTACAGATCTAGAAACAAGAGATAGAAAGGGATGTGTGTATAAAATATGGGCCAAAATTATGAGGTCAATGGCGCTTTGGGCAACCTTGACCAAAAAATGTCAGATCTGGATGAAAGTTGTCTTTCCGAGATTAGTTAATACACCATAATCTTCCCCAAAAATTTTGTCAAAAATGTTTAAGGTTAATGGTGTTGTGGTGCCCTTGACCCGGATCTGCCAAATCTTAGTCTCCTCAATCTGATTCCAAATCTACACATCTTGATCCTAACACCTAAACATACAAAGGAAAAAACTATTGGGTTGATGGGGGTTTGCCTAGGTCAAACCCTGGTTTTAGAATTAACCATAAAATTGAATTGAAATATGACTGAATTGAGAGCATGTTGTAATGGAGTAGAGGCTAGATTTTAAATTCAATTGCTTGAATGAAATATTATACCTTCATTAGTCTCCTTTTTGTTGAGGTCATCATGAAGATGTTGACTTGTAGAGTTGCCTTTGTAGTAGGTTGATCATGGATGTCATCATGAATGCTTGAGATATGAAACTTTACTTCTTGTTTCAATGCCTTGATGATGCTTGATCGCTTGCTCAATTGAGTTGCATAGGATGTGTGTATTGATTGATGTCAATTGATCAATGTCTCAAATGAGGAGGTTAGGCTTGCTTTTATAACTCTTCTCATGAAACGTGTTTTAATTTTTGAGGCAAGTCAGAATGCAGGAGGAATTCTGGTTCCTGCAATTCGATCATTAGAGGGTCCAAAATTGGGCCCCTTTTGGCAGGACAAGGGCACCCCAAGCGCCTTAACCAACCAATTAGGGTCGGGTCAAGGATCAATGACCAAGAAGGCAGTGAAGTTGCCATATTTGAAAAGATGCGAGACAAATCAAATATGATCAAGCATGGAAGGCCAGAAATGCTAAAATAAGGCCTATGAGCATGAAATTATATAGAGATACAATTTACGATACTGTAACTTTATTGGTTGAGACATGAGCCTTCAATTCTTTCTTTTCATGTAGAATTAGAGGGAGACTAAGTTGTATTTCTAATAGTTGTAGGATTTGCATGAAATTTTTATTTTCATGTATTATCAGAAAACGATTTGTTTTTTATTAAAAGCCAAATGATGATCATGATGAGAGATGTAATGAAGCTTAAATATGATATGAAGTTCTTGTAGAAATGTTTGAGATTTTTTTATTTTTGAAAGGCCTTAACGAGTGCTTCTCAAGAGGGATTTGAATATTGTATATTTATACAATGTTCTACCTTATGTATATTTTTCTCCACTCAACAATGAAGAGTTTGTGGTGTTTTGTGTTCATTTGTTTCTATATATTAAATTACTATAGTGATACATTTTTAGTCTATATGATTCATATGATTAGTGATATTTATCAATGCTTGAAAATCATGCTATGCTATTTTGAAGACTTTGAATATGTATTGCTATCAAGTTAAATGAATGCATTGTGCCTTTTGGTTGTTAAAGCATAATACCATCCTTTGACATATCACCATAGAGTTAAAATGATAATTTAGCTTTAGTTTTGAAGTATTTCTCCTTTTTCCTCCCCAACTTTGAAAATCCAATTAAGTGTCAACTTGTCTAAAATCCAAAGGTTATTTTATTAATCAAGACCCACACTCATAAGATTTACCATGGCATTTGGAAGAAAATCTTAACGTCAACATGAGACATTATGAGATTAACTAAATGATCAAATTTATCGATAATAAAAAAAGGTTAGATATATGTGGTAAAATGGAAGAATAACATAACCTAGGTACTTTTTTGTATTCAAATGTAGCTAAGGGAGGTAGGGGAAGGGAAAATGACAACAAATTGCTATGAAAAAGGTTTAGTGTTGAAGAGATCATTGAAGGGATGGCCACACATTTAGAATCTATATCATTTGTTTCCACTATAGAGAGTGGAGGATGTTGTAAAATCTTCCCAATTAAATTAAAAAAATTCATTGTAGAAGTTTTCGTAAATTTGAAAAAGGGTCATCTGACGGGAGAATTTTTTGTATATTTGCTTCAAGTTGAAATGTTACAAAACTAGTGTAAAAATGAGATATTAGAGGCTTTAATGGGGGGAAGGTTGAACTAAAAATACAGTATGACATGTGTGCCATTAACTAAGTGTGAAGTCTCTATCTTGATTGGAGAAAGTTGAATTTTCACTCCTATTTTCCTTATATTGACCTAGTACCCTAGAAATACCAATTTCATAAGAGATGGTCATGATAAGGATTTCCACCCTTTATTATGAGAATTTTCTCCTCTTAGAGGTTTATGATATTTAACGGAAGAATTTTGCAAGAGTAGAGTATAATGACCATGAAATACAAAGAATAAATTATACAAAAGGAGAGATTAGGTCTTTAACTAGGTTATGGATACTCATTCTTGCATGCATACTTGTCTCTACAAACATCCACAAAAGACGAGTCACTATACAATAATAATAGTAAATATTCTAAACAAATTAAAAAGAAAACACAAGAAAATAAATAAGACAAGGCACTCAAAAAACAAACAAAAATAAAAAGCATAGAAATGCACTTGTAAATATGTTCACATGTGATGCACACATGAAAACATATGCTAACAAACCCAAGTGCACAATTCTCATTTGCACTATGTGGCTAATCAAACAGTGGATCTATTCGTGAAAAATTAGAAATCATAACAAATATTTAACTCCTTATTTTTGGATGGATAGATCTATTTAAAGATTGATCCCCTCAGAAAATCTAAGATGAAAGTAGGATAATGGTGTGTTAGAAAATGGAATAAATACATTGACAATGGGAAAATAGAAATTGGAGGGTTGAAAATGTTGTTGAAGGCTTTCAAGAATTCCTGATGCATGAGCATTCAGGGGGGTAGGGCAATCCAACATCACCTAAAAATATTTTATTTTGATTTGTTAGTTAAGGTTAGGTGATTAAAAGCAAATGTAGGCATCTATAGGTCTCCATGTACCCGGGAAAGTGTCCAAAAGGATATATAAGGTTAAAATTATTCAATATTTGTAGCGTATGTGTAAAGTAAATTGTAATTTTCAAGAAAAGACACATATTCCTATCAATTATATTTCTAAAATCATCAAAAAAATCATCTTGGCATGGAAATGGGGAAGAGGAAGAGTGATGCATTCATAAGTTTTTGGGTAGTTACATAGAAAATTGAAAAGACACCTCTTTAGGCACCCACTTTGGAAAATTGAAAATTCACCTCTTTAGGAGACCTCCTAGGGGAATTTAAAGGTTATCTATTGGCTATGTGTTACTTTTCTTGATAGCCATGTGTTCTTCGTTAAGAAAGGGAATGAGATCTCCAAGAGGCAAAACATTGCTATAAAAGGGAGATTTGGGCTAGAGGTTATTCATTCAAAGTTGAGCTCTTCTCTTTAGAGATAAGGGGGGGGGGGGGGGGGGGGGTAGTAGCTAAGGGGTATAGAATAATTGCTTGTAGCCCTAACTTACAAATTTGTGAATCCTAAGTGGCTAATATTAAATGTAATTGATGAATTTATAATTTATTTCATTTGATAAATAGAAGGCAAGTTATTTCTTACAATTTTTAGAGTTATTCTCTTTTTTATGCTATGTATGAATATTGGGCGGAGTAACTCTTCATCTAGGTGATGCGACATGCGTTTGGGTGTGTATGGAGAGTCCCTGTCATCAATCTCCCTATGAAAAAAGTCAAGCTAGGTCAATGATATTGTGTTAATGTACATGGAAATTAAAATTTTGGTGATTTGGTGAGGGCCACGTTGTGGCTAAAGATGGTAGCTGACCCAAAGAAAATTGGATATTAATTTAGTTATTTGGTGAGAACTACCCCACATATAAATACATAGTAGTTCACTCAATAGAAATGTAAACTAGTTGTCAATAGTTGATTAGATAAGCTACATGGTAATATAATAGTTGATTGTTAGTATAGTCAAACGGTAATGCTCAAGTGGATATTGGTCATCGTTACAGTCCAAGCTTGACAATATTCAAATGAATGGAGTGAAAGAGAGTGATGTAGGATGCTTTCCCTCCCCTTCAATCAATTAGTCAAATATTTTAGTGAATAGAGATAGTCAACATAAGGTGAAATAATTGGGATAAAGTTGTTAAGGAAAAAGATGATGGATAATTATGTAAGTGTTAGTTATAGATTTTGTCTTTCCAAAATAACCTTAGAAATGACTCATTGTGCCCAAGACGGAAGACAACTAGAAACTAAGAGTTAGAGAGATCTTCATTGAATGGATGATCTTTCTTTAAATTTTAGAGGTACTACTCCCTCATATGATGTAATTCTGGTTTTTGGGGTACGCTTTTAACCATAAAGGAGAAAAGGCTTACTAACACCTGAGCATAGCCATATTGTAGATGCAAATCACAAATTTATAAACAAGAGATACCAAGACAAATGACACAAAGTTTACTTTCTGAGTAACCACAACAAAAATAATTATGAAAATAATAACTCTTTTCAGATAATGTGAATATTCACAACTCAAAGTTCATAAGATAATCACATCCATAATCTACTGTAACAAATGAAATTGTCCAAGAATGATTGCAATTGACATACAAGAATAACAATCATAAAGAAATACAGATAAACACAAAGTTTCAAAAGATCCCTTTATTTCTTGGATAAATCCAGAGGATTCAAAGGCCCATCTTTTCTATACAGCGATCATGGTTTCCCCTTCAGAAAATACATGGTATCTTCCCTTTTACAATAATAGTTCTACTTATTTTTCAGATTCCATAACTAATTTTTGGAAGATTATGAAAACTTAAAAAACATTAAAATCATAAGTCCTATAATAGAGGTATTCTCTAAAGTGAAATGACACATATATGTAACCATCACTATATTATGTTGACCAAGTGGCATAGATCTACACATGTTATGTGCTCATTTAGTTTCTCTCCATTTTATTATTACTCACATATCTTATTGAAGACGACATGTCTGCCATTCTGCAAATCAATATTTGTTGCACTTCACAAATATTTTTGAAAACAAGACTGCAAAAATGTCATCAAGCTAGGAAAGTTGAGGTGGCTATACCAATGCTCTTCAAATATATTTCCATCTAAATCTTCTCAGTTATCTTTGCATTCCCTTTTACCATCACAGGATTACATTTGAGTACTTGAGAAAGAGACTAGGGGTCAGACCCTTGTCTACTAGTCAGTAAGATGACTAGAAAGCTGCATCAGCCTACATATTATCATAATATCATTCATGTTGATGCAAGCAAAGAGATGGACTTCAAATATAAATATATACACAGCAAGGTATTTATCTACTTTGAGCACCAGATTTATTGTATTGCCGATGGATTGCGAAATTCAAGGAGTATATTATGGATATAAAGAATTTGTTTGGTATTACTGTCAAAAATATTTGTTTAGCATTGCTATCAAAGGGAGAGATTATATCCATTATCACTTCAAGGAGAGATTATATCCATGGGAGAGATTATATAAGGAGAGATTATATCCATCACAATTATCCAGAGGGAGAGATGTAACCTGAAAGGGAGAGTACATATAAAGGGAGAGAATTGCTGATAAGAAACATCAAAAGAAAAGAAGAGACCAGTCAAAGGGAGAGAGTTCGACACAGGAAAAGAACACATCATATCAAAGAAAGAAAGATTCTACATCCATTCAGTAAAGGGATTGAAGATAGAGAGAAAGCTGCAAGAATCAAATCTAAGTTATGTGAACTTACCGAGGACCAGATATTTGTATCGGTTATAGTACATAAGATTGGTAGTTTGATGAACTTCAACTATTATATTTCATATTGTATTAGTAATAATATAGTGTGATAATGTAGTGTGTTGCCATCAATGCCAAAGGGAGAGATTGATGAGCTATAACTGATTGAAAGTTTGAAGATGTTAAGTTGGTGATCATGCAAGGCATTAAATCAATTAATGTATTGTATTGTCATTGATGTCAACTTGATATAATCTCTATGGTCATGAACATACTACCAAAGAATTCAAAGAATCGATGAATCAAAGGCTATGCTATCAGTAATGCATATAAGTCAAGTATTCACAAAGTGACAGTATACACCGACGGAGTGCACACCGATAGTCAGAGTAAAAGAGAAAAGTCACAGTGTTACCCGACGAGCAAATGCACAACATTACCAATGAGCAAATTCATAGTGTTGCCGGATGAGCAAAGAACAAAGTAACCCGACAGACAGAATTACAGTGTTTCCCGATGGACAGAGATCCCGAAGACAACTGAAGTCACACCAATGGAACAGTCAGTTATCACTGATGACTAACTGAAGTATTGACCAACAGAACAGAGAGTTCAGAAATGACAAAATGCTTAGTTGTCAAGAGCTAAAAATAAACTTAACTGATACTTATCTTTGTTTTAATCGACAAGATAAATCCGGAGATAAGTAAAGGATTTAAAGCTGCTTTGTCCAGTTGGCAAGAATATCTCTTTGAGATAAAACTGGAGTTTTTCTTTAAATCTAATTGGCGAGAATTGTGGATCACGCCAAGATCAAGAAAGCCAAGAAACGGTGAATCATGTCTATAAAGAGACAAACCTAAGTCATTACTTATTTTGGGGAAGAAAAAGAGTGAAAAGAATAAATGCTGAAGAGATTCTGAAGGAGAAGAAAGTCTTCATTTAGACCTGATCAACAAGCTGAGGAAAGAGCTAGATTTTGCAAACATGGACGAACAGTGAAACATCACAGAGAAGAACAATGTGGAGCAAAGGTATTGAATTGATTATATTGATCAGAGAGGTAATGTACTTACAATAGATCTAAAAATTTGCAATTCAAGTTGTATGTGTGAACAGATCACTTTAATGTTTCAATTTAAGCATTGAAGCATCAAGTTTCTTAACCGAGAAGGACTTAAAAGTCTTTTGTAATTGAGATACATCCTAAGGAGTATCAAAAATTTTGATCATAGAAAGTAGAATTGGATATGCCCGATACCTATTGACAAGTCAAGTAAGTGTTTGATCAAGGATGGTAGCATTAGATGCCAGATACTAAGTGAAAAACTATCTTTTAAATCCTCTAACAAGGTCACACCTAAAAGTGTGTTTGTAACCTTTAATAAGGTTGGCTCTTAACTGAGCTCACTTTAGAAGAGTGAAAATTTGGGGTATCGGTGCCAGTGTTTTTTCCCTTGACAGGGTTTCCACGTTAAAAATCCATGTGTTATGTGTTTATGTTTCATTACTTTACTATTTTGCATTTCACATAAGCTATTCTGGATTGATCGGTTTACACTAGTTATTTACTGTGTTTTTATAAATACAAGACTTCTTGTCGGTAAACATACAAAAGAAGGATTTACAAAGCATTCCGACAAGTAGTAATTTGTTAAAATTATTTCAAGGCATTAATCTTATAGGACTGAAGATAACTAGAGGTATAATTTGTGGTAATAAGTTTGAAGGGTTGATTTAAGGATTAATTTTTGAGGCCATTGATGCATCCCCCCCTCCCAGTTATTACTAATAGGGGGCTCATTTTCATGCATGGTGTAACCATACTTAGCAAGTAGCATAATAGGTCCTCTTTCTCTTTATCCTTTTCTCCACACTTGGGGAGAAAGGGTATTATATCAATCTCCCTCATCCTCTTCAAGGATACACTTTTCCCTTGGTTAAGCGGTATTTGTATATCATGTGACATCCAATCTTACATAGAAATAATTGTTTACATTAAGGACATGCATCCTTTCTCGTAACCTTTTTCAATGTTAGCCATTGGGTTTCCATGGTGAATAGATCTTTTACCTTGGAGACTAACCATGTTTCATCCTTCACAAGGATCCCTTTTACATTTTTTGCATGGTATCTCTGTGCATTTGTCCCTTCCATGACCTCATAGGAGTTGTGACCTTTTTGAATTGTTTTGGGTGTTTCTTGTGGATATTGTCTTGGTGTTCAAAGTGCTTTATCCTTGTTATTATTTTCCTTAAGATGTCAAAACAATACTGATTTTAACATCTTAAGGGGGGAATACATGGCATACATCTTATTCACTCTAATCATGGCACGCAGAGTGCACTAGCATAACACACTTTGCTAGGGCCAGATCACTCTCCTTTCATATTTTTCAGGAAGAGTACACTAGCATAACACAATTTGCTAGGGCTAGATTACTCTCCTTATTCATATATTCAGGATTGGTTGACTAGATTAACAAAATTTTCTAGACCATTTGACCTATCCTTTATTATGTAGGAGCATCTTGGGTCCTTGGCAATCCTTCTCAACCAAAAATATGTTTTCTTTTGTTCTTTAGCTTGCTTGGAGGTTGCTCCGTGAAGTACTCGATAACTGTTGTTGCTCGGTTACTTGCTCTGTCTTGCTTTACCGATGGGTCTTGGTGTATGTTGGCTACTTGGTTGGGTTTCCACCGAGTTGGTTTCTGATGCTCGGTTATGTTCTTACCAATTTTTTCTTGTTGCTTGGTTATCTTCTTACCAAGTTTTTTATCCTGATCTGGCCAACTTCTGCATTTAATTTGTGTGGCGTAATTAATGTGGGGTCTCTCATTGGGATATGTATGGACCTAAATCTGTGTCTCACTTAGGGATTTGAGTGTCGACCTCTTTGGTGGAGACTTGTATATATTTGGTTTATGTTCTTAGATTTAGGAGGCAATTCAGTAGAGGAGTAGGAGTTTTAATATCATATGGTAATAGAAGATTAAGTGTTAACATATGTGGATGGAAGGTATGTGACCTCACATGTATGAGGATCATTTTGTAATTCATTTGAATATATATGGTCAAAATCGGGAAGGCCTTATAACCCGACATGTATTGAGTTTGATCAATTAATGAAAGTATATGTTGTTTCTTCTCTCCTTATTGTTTTGTTGCTTCCGTGTTGTGTATCTGCAAGCTGGTTTGGTAATTGGGAGAGCCTTTGGACCTGAGTACTATCCCTCCTTATGTCAAGTGGTCTCAGAGTGAAGGTTAGATCTAAGTTCCTTCTTGTTATCCCTAACCCTAGCTGGTTGATATTATTGTGGGGTAGCAGATTTCAACTGACCTACAATTGCATAGGGATTCAAGATGGTTTATGGGAGAGGAAACGCAGATCCAGGTCTAGTTGATATGCTAAGACAAATGGCTGCAAGATTGGAATTTGTTGAGATAGCCCAGCACAGAGGAAGACATCTTGAAGATGTTAGTGATGATGAATTGGAGGAAGCACAAGGCAAAGTTGCACCCGCACCTGTTATGGATCAGGAAGAAGAGAGATTCCTGCAAGCATTGAAAAGTTTGAAGTCCACATTTCAGTTTAATCCTCTTGAGTATAGTGGAAAATTGGATTATGGTGAATTGATAGATTGGATAAATGAGATGGAGAAATACTTTGAGTATGAGAATGTATCAGAGGAGAAGAAAGTGAAGATTGCAAGCACAAAGTTGAAAGGTCATACATTCTTATGGTGGGAACATCTACAATTGGACCGAAATAAGAAAGGTAAAGATAAGATCAAGGTATGGGATAAGATGATAAACAAATTGAAAGGCAAGTTTCTATCATGTGATTACTAGATTAACCTAATTAGGAGAATGCAAAGTTTGAAGCAGAAAGATAGCTTGGTAAAAGACTATACTGAAGAATTTTAAAGATTAGACATCAGATCTGGACATGTTGAGGATGAGGTGGAAAGAATAGAAAGATATCTGAATGGATTAAGAAGTTCCATACAAGATGAGATCAACTTGGTAAAGATGGAAATCATTGAAGAGGCATATCAGTTTTCCCTAAAAGTTGAGGATAAATTGAACAAAATATATGAACAAAGAGAAATATGCAAAGGTGGTAGATTCCCTAGAGGAAGAGGTAGATCTCATGTTGAAATTAGTAGATATGAACCATACAAGTCAATTTCAGGAACATCTCAAGATAAAGGAAAGACTGAATGGAAAGGTGGAAATTCATACCGAGGAAGAGGCAATTACTCCCGAGGTGGTTATAGCAGAAGAGGGTTCCAAGGAACTTGTTGCAATTGTGGTTAAGAGGGAAATCGATCTTTTGAGTGTACACATGCAAGAAAGAAAGTCGGTAGCAGCAAAAATGCTTTGGTGAAAGAGGACTCACCGAATGAAATTGAGAAGGAAGGAAATATAATGATCAGAAGGATACTTTAGAGTGATAAAGATAAGAAAGATCCTGTCAGGAAAAGTTTGTTCAGGTCCAGAAGTAGAGTTGCAGATAAATTTTAGAAGGTAACTGTTGATAGTGGAAGCTCAGAGAATCTGGCATCCGAGGAAATGGTCACAAAGTTGCAGTTGGAAAGGATGAAGCATCCAAATCCCTATCATATTTCATGGATTAGGGATGATCATACATTAATGGTGAGTGAACAATGTTTTGTGAATCTGAAAATTGGAAAGTATTATGATAAGGTGTTGTGTGATATTATGACAATGGAGTGTTGTCATATTTTGTTGGGTAGACCTTGGAAATATGATAGACATGCTATACATGATGCAAGATTGAATAGATATACTATTTGGGTTGATGGTAAGAAACAAAACTTGTTACCTTTGGTTGAAGAACATGTTGGTGAGATATGTACATATGTGAAAGTTTGTTTGATGGAAGGTAGACAGTTTGTTAAGGATTTGAAAAGAAATGATAATTATTATGCTTTGATTCCTAACAAACTGAGTAAGAATACAAAAGATGAAATTCCTGCAGAAGTTGAGAAGTTACTCACTAAGTACAAGTAGATCATTACAAATAATGTGCATGATGGTTTACCACCAATGAGAGATATCAGTCATTGTATGGATCTGATTCCTAGAGCTAGTTTACTAAACAAGGAACCACATCGGTTAACACTGACTGAGAATGAAGAGCTTAACTGACAATTTCATGAGTTGTTGAATAAGGGTTTGATCAGAGAAAGTTTGAGTCCATGTGCAGTAATAGCTATATTGGCACCTAAAAGAATGGAGAATGGAGAATGTGCACTGATTCAAGAGCAATCAATAAGATCACACTGAAGTATAGGTTTCTTTTACCAAGGATGGATGATATAATGGATTGTTTGAGTGGAGAAAGATATTTTACCAAAATTGATTTGAAGAGTGGGTTTCATCAGATCAGAATCATAGAAGGTGATGAATGGAAGACTGCTTTCAAGATGAAAGAAGGTTTGTATGAGTGGTTAGTTATGCCTTTTGGTTTAACTAATGCACCAAGTACATTTATGAGGTTAATGAATGAAGTTTTAAAGAAATTATTGAATAAATGTGTGCTTGTATACTTGGATGATATTCTGATATTCAATAAGACTAGATTAGAAAACTTGATGCATATAAGACAAGTCTTACAGAGATTGAAAGAGGAAAAGTTGCTGATAAATCTGAAAAAGTGTTCCTTCATGAAAGAACAACTTGTGTATTTAGGTTTTGTCATTTCAAATAATAGTTTTAAGATGGACCTTGAGAATTTTGAAGCTATACTTAGTTGGTCTATACCTGAAAATGTCAGTGAGGTAAGATCATTTCATGGATTGGTAAGATTTTACAGAAAGTTTATCCGAAATTCATGTTCTATTTGTAATGCTATGACTGAGACAATGAGAGGAGATAAAAGAGAAATCAAATGGACACATGGAGCTTATAATAATTTTGAGGATTTGAAGTAGAAGGTTGTTGAATTACCTTTGTTAGCCTTACCTGATTTCAATAAGGAATTTCAAGCTGAATGTGATGCGAGTGGAAGTGCAATTGGAGCTGTGTTGACTCAAGAAGGTAAACTTGTGCTTTCTTTAGTGAAAAATTGAATGATGCAAAAAGGAAATATTTTGTCTATGATCAAGAATTATATGCTATTGTTCCAGCTATGAAGAAATGGATACATTATTTGATGTCATGTGAATTTGTGTTGTATATTGATCATAAGGATTTACAATATTTGAATAGTTAAAATAAGTTGAATCAGAGACATATGAAATGGGTAGAGTATTTTCAGAGTTTCACATTTGTGATAAAGCATAAGAGTGGAGTTTCTAACAGAGTTTTTGATGCATTGAGAAGAAGATATGAGTTGGCTGAAATAAGAATTGAAGTTCTTCGTTTTGATGATATGAAGAATTTGTATGAAAATTATCCTAATTTTTTAGAGCAGTGGAGAATGTGTAGAGCGCCTATTCCAAACCAATCAAGTAATTATGAAGACTATTTCATCCAAGAAGATATGTTGTCCAAAGGTATTCAGTTGTGCATACCGAAAGGATCAATGAGGACTAATTTGATAAAGGAGAAACATAGTAGTGGTTTAGCAAGACATTTTGGTATTGATAAAACATTGAGTTTTCTTAAGGAATGGTATTTTTGGCCTTAGTTGTATAAGGATGTTTAGAAATTTGTGAAAAGTTGTGGAGTTTGTCAAGTTGCAAAAGGAGTAAGTTAGGATATTGGTTCGTATACACCGATTACTGTTCCTGAGAAACCTTGGAGTGATATCAGCATGGATTTTTTTCTTGGCTTACCAAGGACAACAAGAGGTAATGATTCCATATTTTTTGTTGTGGATAGATTTTCGAAGATGACACATTTCATACCATGTAGAAAAACATCAGATGCAGTACATATAGAAAATCTTTTTTTTAAGGAGATTGTCAGATTGCATGGATTACCGAAGAGTATTATCTCTAATCGAGACAATAATTTTGTTAGCTACTTTTGGAAAAAAAACTTTGGAAAAATTTGGACACCGAGTTGAAATATAGTTCTACATTTCATCCACAGACTGATGGACAAACAAACATTGTAAACCAAAGTTTGGGTAATTTGTTGAGATGTTTAGTTGGAGACACCCTGAGTAATTGGGATTTGATGTTGGCAGAAGTAGAGTTTGCATAAAATAGTTCAGTAAATAGAAGTACTAGAAAGACACCTTTTGAGATTGTTCATGGCACACAACCGAGAGGTATATCAGATTTAAGAGACATTGCTGGAGAAGAGAAAAGACGTGCTAAAGCAGAAACTTTTGCTGAGTTTATGAAGACATTGCATGAGGATGTAAAAAAAAAGTTGGAGAAAAGTAATCAGAAATACAAGGATAGTGCAGATAGATCAAGAAGACATAAAACTTTTGAAGTTGGTGATGCAGTAATGGTTCATTTGAAGAAAGGCAGATTTCCTGTTGGAACTTATGGAAAATTGAAAATGAAGAAATTTGGTCCTTGCAAAATACTGAGAAGATTTGACAATGGAAATTTTTATGAAGTGGAATTACCTGATGACATGGATATATCACCTATATTCAATATTTTGGACTTGTATGAATATCATTAACCTGGTGAAGAAGTGACAGTACCGAGTGATTATCCTAAGAAATAGATAAAGGAAGTTGAAAATATTTTGAAATAGAGAGTTGGCATAATTACAAGAGGAAAGGAATAAATGGAGTATCTAATAAAATGGAAGAACATACCGTTTGAGGACTCATCTTTGATTTCTCAATCTAAGCTGGATTCATTTTAGGTTGGACCTGATACATGATTCGGGGAATTATTTATTTTAACCCCAAGTGTCTGATGCAGGAGCATCTTGGGTCCTTGGCAATCCTGCTCAACCAAAAATATGTTTGCGTTTGTTCTTTAGCTTGTTTGGAGGTTGCAAGGTGAAGTACTCGGTAACTGTTATTACTTGGTTACTTGTTCTATCTTGCTTTATTGACAGGTCTCGGTGTATGTTGGCTGCTTGGTTGGGTTTCCACCGAATTGGTTTCTAATGCTCGGTTATGTTCTTACCAAGTTGTTCATGTTGCTCGGTCATCTTCTTACCAAGTTTTTTATCCTAATTTGGCCGACTTCTGCATTTAATTTGTGTGGTGTAATTAATGTGGGTAATCTCATTGGGATATGTGTAGACCTAAATCTGGGTCTCACTTAGGGATTTGAGTGCCGACCTCTTTGGTGGTCTCTTGTATATATTTGGTTTATGTTCTTAGATTTAGGAGGCAGTTCAGTACAGGAGCAGGAGTTTTTATATCAGATGGTAACATAAGACTAAGTGTTAAGATATGTGGATGGAAGTCTACGACCTCGCATGTATGAAGATCATTCTGTAATACATTTGAATGTATATGGCCGAAACTGGGAAGGCCTTACAGCCTGACATGTATTGAGTTTGATCAATTAATGAAATTATCTATTGTTTCTTCTCTCCTTATTGTGTTGTTGGTTTCGTGTTGTGTATTTGCAAGCTGGTTTGGTATTTGGGAGTGCCTTTGGCCCTGAGTACTATCCCTCCTTGCATCACTTTTTCATGAGTTCACTACTATAACATGATTCACTAGATCATCAACTCTTGGTCCTTTGACTGAACACCTGTTGGATCCCTTATTGGATACACTTTCCTAAGGACAGATCCTTCTTTTCATTTCAATCCCTAAGGAATATTACCTTCCCTTAGGACAAATCACTCCTTTTGGATCCCTTATTGGATACACTTTCCTTAAGGACGGATCCTTCTTTTCTTTTCAATCCCTAAGGAAGCTTACCTTCGCTTAGGACAAATTGTTCTTTGTCAGACCTCTTATTGGATACACTTTCCTTAAGGACAGATCCTTGATGGAATTAACTAGCATGACATAGCATACTAGACAATTCAATGCCATCTTTTGGGGTACTTTATTTGTGTGATTCACATTGAGACAACACCTTACTAGGCTAAGTAATCACACTCTTTTCTCTCCCTCTCTCTCTCTCATGGATCACCTAGTGCAACATAATTGCCTAGCTTGTGTCATTCATAATTATCTTGATCTCTCCTCCATGATTCCATAGCATAGTACACTTTTCTATTTGATTAGATCATGGAGTCTTATCTTATCTTTGATGTATGCTTGTGTTCTTTTCAGGTGACCACTTGTGCTCTTATAATAGCTTTTTGAGCATGATGCTAGCGGTTGAGACATTTTCTCTAGCGAGGTTTCTTCAACTAATTGACTTGGAATTTTAGTAAGCTCTAGGCATTTATTTTATTTTATGTATCCTTGCATATGGATGTACGAGTTAATATCCTTGTTTTGGGGTCTTATGTCCTTAAACTTAGCGATGTCTTATCTCCTTGGAGTTTTCCCATGATCTTTCTCTTTCTGCTACTTTACTATGAGGATGAGGTAGACTCATACTCCCGCTAAAGTGGGGGCTAAATGTACCATCCTAAAAAGTAAGCACCCTTATTAGGTGCTCATTTTTAGCCTCATTTTGGTATGTATGAGTTTCCACATTGATTTCACGTCCTTCTAGCACTTTTGCATCCTTCTAATCAACATTATTTGTTCAAAACTCAATAATGGCTCTAACTTCTATGCTTGATTTCCCATTTTCCATCCATTCACATAATTCATCTTCCACCTAGGTCCTATAAATTTATTTTTGGATCTCATGATTTGCCCCGATTTCCTAACAGACTATGGCTTTCACCACCCCTTTTTGGCACACTCCCCTAATTCCCGGACAAAATTTCAACAAACTTTCCTAGACTAGGTCGAATATTTGGGACTAGGTTGAATTTTTGGGACTAGGCCACCATTTGCATCCTTGTCCTAGAGAATTATGCTTGATTTTTCTCTAGGCCTGATGTGGGGGTCCTTTTCTAGATCTGTGGTCGGCCTGTGAAACTTGAGCCCCAAAATGTGTATAAAAGGAAACCTCTTCCTCTCATTTTGACATCCATTATTGTGCAATCCATAATCTATCCATTATTGCAATCACACAAATAAGAAAGCTATTGTGCATTTAAGAGATTCAAGTGCAAGCAAGCATTCATTAGTGAAGGCATCCATCATCAAGCATTCAAGTGCAAGGAAGCCAATAAGAGCCATCAAGCCTTTCAAGTCTTCATTCCATCATGCATTCAAGGCATTTACTTCCATAGATCTAGATTCTTTCCCCATTGGAGGCCAAGCAAAGGAGTTTGACATCAAGGAAGGAGATTTGCATTCATCCATCAAGTCTTCTTCTTCTCTTTCTTCTGCAATCTAACATTGTGGCAAACTACAACATCTATCATTCAAGGGTTTTGTGGTATCTTTCACAAGGTTTTCCTCAGGACGAGGCTCAACCTTTAGGATTCAGGGTTAGATTGCCCCAATACCTGTCTCAAAAGATACTCAATTTAGGACTGTTTCCAGAACGAAGCATGATCCTTGAGGATCCGAGTTAGATTGCTCAGATACCTAGCAAGATAGATGACGAGATGAAAATATCATGGAATATCCAATTTTGATCGTAAGGTATTAAAAAATGAATATGCCCCAAGTGATGAGATGCCCCTAGCGATGGGGACTTTTGATTCAGATAAGACTGATTCGAGAATAATGCGAAAAGATCAATGATGCAATCATCCTGCCCCCTCGGGAGAGAAATCAAAAGACAACACATCATGAGATGAGAGCGAGAAATCACAGAAAAAGATAGATCAAGAGAGAGCATAATTGATTTAGAGAAATCGAGAGGTCCTGTTGATTAGGTTTGACCACAGTTGACTAGAATTGACTAGAGTTGACTTTGTAGAAGTTGAGAAAATGATGACAAGAGATAATCCTGACAAGAATACCAACATCAGAGAGTTTATAGCACAAGCATCTGATTACGTCAGTCCCACAATTTTTAAAATGTGATTTTGAGCTACTTAGGAGTGTCAAATTTCAATTTCGATCACAAAAATGGATCTAGAACGGTCTGATTAGCTAAGAGTGTAATTTTTGCGGAAAATGGATCATTTTGAAAAATTAGGTCAAATGCTATATAAGGCTTGGAGGGGTCATTTTCAAATCATTATTCACCTTTGAATTTAGAGATGGTGAGAGTTATAGCTGACATTGAGAGCATTCCTGTGCATATGCATCGATTTGAGCGCACCCGACGGCACAACCGACCAGCAGAGTATGACGCACCTGTGAGTATTCATAATTGGATCTTGTATTTCTGCAAAAAAATTATCATTTTTAGCGTTAGTTGGATTTTTTTAGCTTTTAAATCATGTTTTTGCCAAGTGTCGTGTGAGGAAATAGTTTCCTCGCGCCGGGCCTGGTCGCCCTCCGCGCGGGAAAACTGTTTCCTCGCGCGGTTTGGGGATTCCGCGCGCAGGCCCCTCACCAGCGCTCGCGCGAAGATCGCGCAAGCCAGAAAGCTTGCGCGGAGCCAGAGTTTCCTCGCGCAAGAAAAGAGTTTTCTCGCATGGGAAATTGGCAAAAAACAAAAAAAGTTAATTCCTTGCATTGCAGAGTCAACCAGTTGAACTGTATGTCGAGTAGTTTCATAGCTGCATTTGTTGTCTTTTGTTTTGAAAATCATCATTGTTGAGGTACTGATCCCATTTTGTCCTTTTGTGTTACAGGTCGATCTCCTAGATATTAGTTTCAGGTCTCATCATCCTATCATGGGTGATTTATTGCAGAGATTATCAGATGTCGATGGGGCCCACATTGATGGGTTAGGATTGACATATCTGCGTGATGTACCCAATATTTGGGTAAATCATGGATTACTTGGGGCCTTGGTTGAGCGTTTCCATTTGGAGATGAATACCTTCCATCTGCCACAGGGAGAGATGACTGTGACTCCGGAGGATGTATACCGGATATTGAGAGTGCCATTCCATGGAGCTCACGTTGAGTACTGCACGCAACTGAGAGATGGTACGTAGGCTTTGAGAGCCATCTTTCAGGATCAGTTGGTGGTGGGCCAAGCTATCTCCTAGGAGGAGTTGATACGCACATATGGTCGAGATTACCCATTGGCAGTCATTCTCGCATTATTTTTGAGCTATCATCTGGTACCAGATCGTGGTCAGCACGGTTTGGAGTGTGGCTGGGGCATTATGCTCTAGAAGATGCTAGATGTACCAGTAGTTACATATGGATGGGGTGAGTGCATACTTGCATAGATGTATCATGAGATGCATGAGGTCGTGTATTGGGGTGCCCACACGATGGCAGCAGGAGTAGTCATGTTACAGATCTGGGCCTGGGAGCACCTTCCCATATGTAGGTTGATTTTCCATGATACGCGACCGCCACTAGAGGTGTACATTTACAGATATGCTGGTCCGATGACCCAGCCCACGCTGGGTAAGACTAAGTAGTGGCGAGCACAGATTGATGATATGGCTGCAGTGATATGGCGACCATGGGCAGCTACTGAGGTCTGGGATGATGCTCGTCATGAGTTGTCGTACATGTTCTGTTCACGTCCACTGATAGGGCGTACCATCACGGTGATTGAGCATTTCCTGCTTACACGTGTGTTGTGCTAGTTTGGGAGGCCTCAGGATGTGTCGCTTGAGTATTGTACATATGCCCGATTCATCGATGAGACGAAGAAGGGTTGGCAGAGGCAGTTGGACAGGGGGCGTAGCATGATAGACGCCCGGGTACCACCATCCTGATGGGATTATATGGCAGCAGTGACAGATGCGGGTGTGACACCTGCATATAGAGATTAGTTATTAGCGCATCCATTTCCTAGGTTCACATCTCCAGTGGGCTAGATTCTGCCAATGGTGTAGCCACCACCACAGTAGCAGGTTCCTCCTCCGGGACAGCAACCACAACAGCTGCCATTACAGCAGCAGGATAGAGTGGTACGTCCACATACACAACAGACTGCTATCCCTGTGAGGCCTATGGGATCAGATGTAGGTGTTGGGCCTAGTGGTAACCAGGATAGAGCTGCAGAGCAGGGTGATGATACTATCATGGCCGATGCAGTTTCGATTGACACTCCAACAGGCGGACAAGTGACCCAACTACAGGAGGCTCTCCGTAGAGCGAGAGAGAGTGCGACAGACGCAGAGGGAGCGAGATGACCTTCATACAAAGGTGGTCATCAGAGATACACGGATATCAGAGTGGGACCGGGAGGTCCGAGAGTTGCGAGAGGCACTGGCCAGAGCTCAGTTGGATATTAGATATGAGGCTGCTTAGGCGACCTATTATTATGCTACGTATAATCTTGCAGTTCTGGAGGCAGCAAATCAGATTCTACCTTTTTATGAGTATGCTAGCACTCGGGCTATTCCATAGGGACCACCTCCAGCAGGACCACCTTCATAGCAGCAGGGGATGCCCCCACCTCCACCTCCTCCAGGTGGTTAGATTATGATGTATATTGTACCACCATTTTGACCTATTGTGCTCGAGTAGCACCCTTGTACATTCAGACCGATTGATATATATATATGAGCTCAATTTTTTTTTGGCATCATTGTACATGTGTATATATTGCTTTAGATTTGTATGAGATGATTTCCTATATGATTTAGATGTATGGATTAGGAATGAATATGCAAATGTTTATGCATGTGTTTTATTGATGTATGAAAATGCTATGATAGATGTTAGATGAATAAATGCTATGTATGATTTAAGATATGCTTATAATGGATGCACATGTGTATGGGTATATATGTATGCAAATGAATTTATGGAAATGAACTTTTTGAAAATGAAAGTGATGAAATGAATGCAATGGTACTAATCATCTCATGCAGGGCCTCCACAATATATAACAGATACTAGCCAAAAGGATGCGCACGAAGATCAAGAATGAGGACCAGACACTCATGCAGTCAAGAAGAACCATGATGAAAGATGAGGACCTTGAAGAATGAGAAGAAAAATGAAGAGAGCACCAAAACTTCTACAATGCAAGCCTAAAATGCGAATGCAAGCCTACGATGCAGATGCAAGCCTAAGCTAAATGCAATCCTAGGACTTTGGTTGTTGGACTCATCGTATTTATCATCATCGGGTGCTTTGGATCATCAAAGTCAATACAATCCTTACTGGTGCCCCTGCAACCATAAGAATATGAATATGACTTTCATCGAATAAAATATAGGAAACGAATGTAAGCACCAAAGGCACAAAAGCCAATGGTGCCCTGAACATTGTTTCCAACTTGATATAGTAAAAGGGCACAAGTAAACAAACAAAGCAATAACAGTCAAGGAGATAGTTTTGACCTCCCCTTGGCGTATAAATAAAAAAAGATCAAGGGATGTGAGGCTTTTCCACCTTAATGCAGAATCTCTTATCACATACACCCTGTTTATTTGACGTTGTCAGATCATCGAAACCACACCAACAAGCAATAGACAAAAAATATCAATGAAATTCATAAGAACAGATAGCATACTAAGAAAGAGTCAATCATATCTCAGCATGTTTCGAGGCTTACGAATGTGTCTCTGTTATGGGTGTTGAGAAACACCATTATGCTTGTGAGTGCAATGTGTTTGATTGCTATCGAGAGATGTTTACGTCGTGAGAAATCCGAAGTGTGTTGAAAAAAATAGATGTGTCCAAAGAGAGTGTTGAAAAACACTGTTTGATTAAGGTGTTGAAAAAAAACACCAGTTTGTGCCAGTAGAGAGTTGTCCTTTGACAATATTACTGACTCAGGTGTAAATTGAAGAGCGATCAAAATGGGGAACCATGCCCCCAAGTAACGAATGGATCGAAACTGAAAGAATAGATAGCGAGATGATGCAAGAAATCTCAATAATATAGCGGCAGTAGGCAGACTCAGTGAGAACCACTGGTGACTGTCGCAAGAGATTCTCAAGCATAAAGATCGATAACAAGATCGAAGCATCAGCAGGCAGACGCAGTGAGATCCACTGGTGACTGATGCAAAAGAGAGTCTCAAGAAGAGATGAAGTGCTACGAGGCATCGACAGGCAGATGTAGTGAGATCCACTGGTGACCGATGCAAGAGGAGAAGAACTCCAAAAGATAAGATAATGCCCCCTAGACCAGGAACATGCCCCCGAGTATGACCAATTTCAATCCATGGGAGATCAAGCAAAATCTCAAAGATGGTTGAGAGCGAAACGCACACTAAAGCAGGAAAGCAAACTAAAGCTGGAAAGCAAACTAAAGCAGGAAAGAAAACTAAAGCAGGAAAGCCAAGACATGCTGCGACAGATAAAGCATTGCGAAACAAGAGGTGCCTATTTACTAGGTTTTCACCATCTTGGTAGAAATTCTATTTTTGCTACCATGACACCTGTTTACCAGGTTTTCATCAATGACACATTTTTCTCTTTTTCACTTTTTTTTATTTTTCAATTTTTCAATTTTTTTGTTCTTTTTTCATTTTTCAATTTTTTTATATTTTTTGAATTTTTCATTTTTTTTTATATTATCAAGGCGCCTGTTTACCAGGTTTTCACCAGGATAATAGATACATCAAAGCACATGTTTGCCAGGTTTTCACTAAGATGATCATTTTTTCAGGACATTTTACAATTTTTAGGATTTTCTCAGAAATAAAGTATGTACATGAGCATGCAGAAGATATCTTAACTGTAGAATTTCTTTAGGTGAAGAGCGTTGATGGGATCTTTGAGTGGTTCACCTTCTGTAGTGGAGAGCTTATAAGCGCCGGACCCAAATACTGCAGTAATGATATAAGGACCAAGCTAGTTTGGCTCAAACTTCCCTTTCTGAGTCCGCTGTTGTTGATTTTTAGGATTCTCTCTCAGGACGAGATCACCTGTTTGGAAGTCTCTTGGTTTGACTTTCTTATTATAGCTCTTTGATATCCTCTTTTGGT
>MU224976.1:1556273-1570745 GCA_018584345.1 Thuja plicata | reverse complement strand
AATCAGTTTCATTGTGTTCTACCGAGGCTGAATATAAAGGTTGTACTACTGCCTCTAAAGAAGCACTATGGCTTCAAAGATTACTTGCAGATTTGGGCTTACCTCAGAATGACCCCACACCTTTATATTGTGATAATCAAAGTGCCATTGCCTTAGCAAAGAATCCAGTTTATCATGCAATATCAAAGCACATTTCTCTCCATCATCACTTCATCAGAGAACACATCCAAGACAGACAAGTGTCTCTTTTTTTCTACAAAGGAGAAGATCAAGTTGCAGATATTTTGACAAAGCCTCTTTCTAGAGAGAAATTCCAGATTCATTGTACCAATTTGGGATTAACTCCCTTTGATTGTAAACCTCCAAGTAAAGATTAAAGGGGGGTGTTATAAATTAATCTTTACTTACATTATGTAAGTAGGAGATTCCTATGGAATCCCTACACCTATTTTTGTCCTCTTGTGAGGATAATTCATTTTATGTTTTATATTATTTAGTAATTCCTCCCTATGAGGAATCCTACACATGTCTCACACACTAGTGAAATGTGGCATAGACAGAATTGGGAGTTACAAAGTAACTCCTTTCTCACATCTCTTTAAGAGATGGCTCTCCTCTCTCATTCACATGAGATTCTTCTTCTTCTTGATTATTTTGGATGAGCTAAGCTCTCTCTCTCTCTCTCTCTCTCTCTCTCTCTCTCTCTCAGGCATTTTTTGCCACTTTCATTATATCACGGGGTTTTTTAATGCTTTCCCCCCTTCAAAATATTGTCTCCTTGTTGCTTCTTTCTTTGGTGAATGCTCCTAGAATTGGGTTTATTCATGGTAAATTTCCTTATTCCTAGCTCAAAGTGTTAAACAATTTCCTGTCTCTCGTATTTTGGTCATTATTTTAACAATTTGTTCCTACTTCTCTCCCACCTTCTCAACCTATGCTTCCTCCTCCACCCCATATTACTCGAAACCTTGGAAATGAATATGACTTAATAGAATAACTCTATAATACCCCTACCAAGATATCTCTTTAGTAATTTCTTCAAACAGATCCTACATATCATGAATCCTTGCAAAAATCTTTAACCACTCTTCCAAATCCACAACCTAATCAAGACAACATAATTTCATTTTTGAAATGTATGCATGCTACTCTTGTCTCAAGTCAAATTAACTTTACTCAAGATGATTTTCCTTCTAAAGAAGTTCAAGATCTAAATGATTCCCTTATGTTAGTTGTCTTGATCAATGGTAATCTCATTCATAGGACCTTAATTCATGATGGGTCTGGACTAAATGTTTTTAGTATGGACATGTTGAAAGAGATCAAAGATGATGTTTCAACTATAAAACCAGATTATATTCCTATTATTGGCTTTGACAATATTGCTAAGAACACATTGGGCATTATCACATTACCGATTAAGTAGGTCTGGTTATTCTAGACACTCATATTCATGTGATGACTAGACCTCTTAATTATAACCTTCTTTTGGGTAGACCTTGGTTACATACTATGCATATTCTTCCTTCAACTCTTCATAAAAAATTCAAGTTTATATACAACAATACCATGTACACCCTTCTTGTAGATGATAGACTGAATAGTTGTTTACATACCGAATCCCATAATAAACTATTAGAATAATTTAGAATAACTTAGAGGGAGGTGAATCAGTTATCCTTAGGTCCAGATGTACCAATTGAACTTTAAAACAATTCAAAAAACTTAGATCTACTCAACAATCCACTCGGTCTCTATAACATATAATCAGTAACATAAACTTGCAGTTCACTTTCCTAAAGTAATTAACTTGCACAATATAAAATTCTTAACAATGCAACACATCAAATATCATTCACACAAGTATGACACCATGAATTAACATGAAAACCCAATATGGGAAAAACCACCAGTAACATGCTACTAGATTTTCACTCTTCTGAAGTGAGCTCTGTGAGGAGCCAACCCTGTTAAAGGTTACAAAACATACTGTTAAATGTGACCTGTTAATAGATTTAATCACCCTGTTAAAAGTGAGCCTTGTTAGAGGACTTAGATCATTCCATTAGAATGTCACCTTGATTAAAGGATTTACAATATGATTGTTAGGTCAACATTGGTTAAAATAATTTTGACTGATACAATGGTTAGAAAGTAACAATGGATTGATTTGAAACATACAACTCACTTTGCAAGTATAGATCCACTTTCGCTCAAATTCTAATTCATTATCTGACCTCCATTGTCATCTCTATCACTCAGATCTACTTGGAAATTCGTCAAGCAATCACCATTGTGCAATTCTATACTATTCTTTAGCCTTCTCTGTCTTCTGCTTAGATTTTCCCAATCAACTGAATCAAACTCTACCACATCTATAACCTGCAATTAGGTCAATCTTATACCTCCCCGATCAGGTAGCTAGATCTTTTTCCGTTGAATCATCACCATAGATCTTAGGGTTTGGTTAGATCCAATGAATCCTTCCAACATTTTGTTCACCTTCTACCTTGTAGAATACATCTCAAAACTCATTCTCAAACCCATACATAAAAATAGTTAAACATATATTAAATGCTCATTCAATTCTCCACAATGATCATCCTCATCTTAAATACACTTTACATATCCCAAGAAATCAACTATGTTGGCTGGGATATCAAATCTTTCTCAAATTGTCAAAATACTGACACTCGGTAAATGATGATGCTTGGTCGCCACTACATTTTCTCGGCATGTACTAATGCTCGATCAATACTTGCATCACTCGGCACAAACATAAGTTCCTTAATCTTCTTCTCTGTTACTCAGTCAAGACTAAGCTTTTATTCTTCCGATCTTCACTTGGTGTTAAAGATAAACAACCTATTACCTTACCAAGGTGAAATCTCATCAAGTACCCATTTTAATTTCTCATAACTCAACTATTTCACTAGGTCTTCTTGTTATCTCCTCTTTTCAAATCTTCTTCATCAATCAATTGATATGGCACTTTACAAGATAGAAATTGTCTTACCAGTTTAGGTTTGACATCAATGCCAATATAACAATTGTAGCTTCCAACATAAACTTGTGTCTATTGAAGAAAGATAAGATCCTGAACCTAAGGATGATCCTTCTCCTACTAGTGTCCTTTTGGATGGCGATTGGGGATCTTTAGATTTCACACCAACTTTTGTTGGAGATTACAAAGTCCCAACATTTGAACTTAAACAATCTAAACCTGAAAAAGAATCTAAAACATCAACTCCTCTGTCTAATGAGCTTAGTAACAATTCTATTTTTGCATCCACTCCTAATGAATCTTTAGAAACTATCAAACCTGATTATTATGACATAGTGACTTACGAGGTGCCATTAACTCTTTATGATATGGCTTCTACTTATGGCCCTGGTTATAATTTATTAGCGGAACATGGATTCAATGGGAATGGATGTGGAAATCATGAACAAGGAATTCAAGTACCCTTAGGAAATAAGGGGCATGAAAATTCTTATGGATTGGGATTTAATCCTTACAAACAACAAACAGTTACCCTCAATGCTAAAACTATCGTGAGCCTCATCCTAAAAATGGTCTAGGATGTGCACAAAAAACCATTGAGAATAGTGAGAAACCTATTGGTTTCGAATCTCCTTTGTCCACATCCTCTCTGTTATGATCTAACACTTCTTCTATATCTACCTTTAAATAAGAAATGATTTTGCCTAACCTTCTTCAAGCTAAGGTGATTACCAGGCCTAAACGAAAAAAGAAACATAGTCAACATCTTACGAACCTTCCTTTATGCATGTATCACTAAGAGTGTGATCACTCTACTAATAAATGTCAAGCCTTAAATTAAAAAATTAAATAACTCATTGATAATGATATTATTCACATATCAGGTCACAATGAGTTATTTTTCAATCTAGATTTATTTGAATAGCATTTAGGTCCCTATTATGTTGTTCCACAATATGTAACATTTTTAGCCTATTCCTTGGGGGCTCATTTTCATGCATGGTATAACCATACTTAGCGAGTAGCATAATAGGTCCTCTTTCTCTTTATCCTTGTCTCCACACTTGGGGGGGAAGGGTATTATATCAATCTCCCTCATCCTCTTCAAGGATCCACTTTTCCCTTGGTTAAGCGGTATTTCTATATCATGTGGCATCCAATCTTACATAGAAATTTTGGTTTACATTAAGGACATACATCCTTGATCGTAACCTTTTTTCAATGTTAGCCATTGGGTTTGCATGGTGAATAGATCTTTTACCTTGGAGATTAACCGTGTGTCATCCTTCACAAGGAACCCTCTTACATTTTTTACATGGTATCTATGTGCATTCGTCCCTTCCATGACCTCATAGGAGTTGTGACCTCTTTGGATTGGACTAGGTGTTGCTTGTGGATATTGTCTTGGTGTTCAAAGTGCTTTATCCTTGTTCTTATTTTCCTTAAGATGTCAAAACAATAATTATTTTAACATCTTAAGGGGGGCATACATGGCATACATCTTATTCACTCTAATCATGGCACACAGAGTGCACTAGCTTAAGACACTTTGCTAGGGCCAGATCACTCTCCTTTCATATTTTTTAAGAAGAGTACACTAGCATAGCACAATTTTCTAGGGCTAGGTTACTCTCCTTTTTCACATATTCAAGATTGGTTGAATATATTATCACAATTTGCTAGACCATTTGACCTATCCTTTTTGATGCAGGAGCATCTTCGGTCCTTGGGCTCCACCAAAAATATGTTTTCTTTTGTTCTTTAGCTTGTTTGGAGGCTGCTAGGTGAAGTAATCAGTAACTATTGTTGCTCGGTTACTTGTTATGTCTTTCTTTACCGATGGCTCTCGGTGTATGTTGGTTTCTCGGTTGGGTTTCCACTGAGTTGATTTTTGAGGCTCAGTTATGTTCTTACCGAGTTGTTCATGTTGCTTGGTTATCTTCTTACCGAGTTGTTTATCTTGATCTGGCCGACTTCTGCATTTAATTTTTGTGGCATAATTAATGTGGGGTCTCTCACTGGGATATGTGTGGACCTAAATTTGGGTCTCACTTAGGAATTTGAGTGTCGACCTCTTTGGTGGACTCTTGTATATATTTGGTTTATGTTCTTAGATTTAGGAGGTAGTTCAGTAGAGGAGTAGGAGTTTTCATATCAGATGGTAATAGAAGATTAAGTGTTAAGATATGTGGATGGAAGGTCTGTGACCTCGCATGTATGAAGATCATTTTGTAATTCATTTGAATGTATATGGTCAAAACTGGGAAGGCCTTATAGCCTAACATATATTGAGTTTGATCAATTAATGAAAGTATCTATTGTTTCTTCTCTCCTTATTGTGTAGTTGCTTCTGTGTTGTCTATCTACAACCTGGTTTGGTATTTGGGAGTGCCTTTGGCCCTAAGTACTATCCTTCCTTGCGTTAGGTGGTATCAGAGTGAAGGTTAGATCTAAGTTCCTTCTTGTAAACCCTAACCCTAGTTGGTTGATATTGTTGTGGGGTAGCAGATTGTGATCTAACCTACAATTGTAGAGTGATTCAAGATGGTTCGTGGGAGAGGAAATGCATATCTAGGTCTAGCTAGTATGCTAAGACATATGGCTGCAAGATTGGAAGCTGTTGAGACAGCCTAGCACAGAGGAATACATCTTGAAGATGTTAGTGATGATGAATTGGAGGAAGTGTAAGGCAAAGCTGCACCTGCACCTGTTATGGATCAGGAAGAAGAGAGATTCCTGTGAGTATTGAAAAGTTTGAAGTCCACACCTCAGTTTAATCCTACTGAGTATAGTGGAAAATTGGATTTTGATGAATTGATAGATTGGATAACTGAGATGGAGAAATACTTTGAGTATGAGAATGTATTAGAGGAGATGAAAGTGAAGATTGCAAGCACAAAGTTGAAAGGTCATGCATCCTTATGGTGGGAACATTTGCAATTGGATCAAAATAAGAAAGGTAAAGATAAGATCAAGGTATGGGATAAGATGATGAACAAATTGAAAGGAAAGTTTCTACCTTTTGATTACCAGATTAACTTGATTAAGAGAATGCAAAGTTTGAAGCAGAAAGATAGCTCGGTAAAAGACTATACTAAATAATTATAAAGATTAGACATCAGATTTGGACATGTTGAGGATGAGGTGGAAATAATAGCAAGATATCTAAATGGATTAAGAAGTTCCATACAAGATGATATTGGCTTGGTAAAGATGGAAAGCATTGAAGAGGCATATCGGTTTGTCCTAAAAGCTGAGGAGAAATTGAACAAAATATGCAAAGAATAAGAGGCAGAGGTGGTAGATTTCCTAGAGGAAGAGGTAGATCTCATGGTGAAAATAGTAGATATGAACCAGACAAGTCAATTTCAGACACATCTCAAGATAAAGGAAAGACTGAATGGAAAGGTGAAAGTTCATACCAAGGAAGAGGCAATTACTCCCGAGGTGGTTATAGCAGAAGATGGTTCCGAGGAACTTGTTACAATAGTGGTAAAGAGGGACATCGATCTTTTGAGTGTACACATGCAAGAAAGAAAGTTGATAGTAACTAACATGCTTTGGTGCAAGAGGAGTCACCAAATGAACCTGAGAAGGAAGGAAATCTAATGATTAGAAGGATACTTTGGAGTGAGAAAGATAAGCAAGATCATATCAGGAAAAGTTTGTTCAAGACCAGATGTAGAGTTGAAGATAAATTTTGGAAGGTAATTGTTGATAGTGGAAGCTCAGAAAGTCTCGCATCCAAGGAAATGGCCACAAAGTTGCAGTTGGAAAGGATGAAGCATCCAAATCCCTATCAGATTTCATGGATCAAGGATGAGCATACATTAATGGTGAGTGAACAATGTTTTATGAGTCTGAAAATTGGAAAGTATTATGATAACATGTTGTGTGATATTATGCCAATGGACTCTTGTCAAAAATTTTTGGGTAGACCTTGGCAATATGATAGACATTCTATACATGATGGAAGATTGAATAGATATACTATTTGGGTTGATGGTAAGAAAAAAAACTTGTTACCTTTGGTTGAAGAATCTGTTGGTGAGATATGTACATATGTGAAAGTTTGTTTGATGGAAGGTAGACAATTTGTTAAGGATTTGAAAAGAAATGATATTTGTTATGCTTTTATTCCTAACCAACCGAGTAAGAATACAGAAGATGAAATTCCTGCAGAAGTTGAGAAGTTACTCACTGAGTGCAAGGAGATCATTTCAGATAATGTACCTAATGGTTTATCACCAATGAGAGATATCAGTCATTGTATGGATATGATTCCTGGAGCTAGTTTACCGAACAAGGCACCACATCGGTTAAAACTGACTGAGAATGAAGAGCTTAACTGACAAGTTCATGAGTTGTTGAATAAGGGTTTGATCAGATAAATTTTGAGTCCATGTGCAGTACCAGCTGTATTGGCACCTAAAAATAATGGAGAATGGAGAATGTGCACTGATTCAAGAGCAATCAATAAGATCACAGTGAAGTATAGGTTTCCTATACCAAGGATGGATGATATAATGGATTGTTCGAGTGGAGAAAGATACTTTACCAAAAATGATTTGAAGAGTGGGTATCGTCATATCAGAATCAGAGAAGGTGATGAATGGAAGATTTCTTTCAAGACGAAAGAAGGTTTGTATCAGTGGTTGGTTGTGCCTTTTGGTTTAACTAATGCACCGAGTACATTTATGAGGTTAATGAATGAAGTTTTAAAGAAATTATTGAATAAATGAGTGGTTGTATACTTGGATGATATTATGATATTCAGTAAGACTAGAGAAGAACATTTGATGCATATAAGACAAGTGTTACAAAGATTAAAAGAGGAAAAGTTGCTGAGAAATCTGAAAAAGTGTTCCTTCATGAAAGAAGAGCTTATGTATTTAGGTTTTGTGATTTCAGGTAATGGTTTGAAGATGGATCTTGAGAAGGTTGAAGCTATACTTAGTTGGTTTACACTTGAGAATGTCAGTGCGGTAAAGATCATTTCATGGATTGGCAAGATTTTTTCAAAAATATTATCCAAAATCTATGTTCTATTTGTAATGCTACGAATGAGACAATGAGAGGAGATAAAAGAGAATTCAAATGGACACATGGAGCTGATAAGAGCTTTGAGACTTTGAAGCAGAATGTTGTTGAATTACCTGTGTTAGCCTTACCTGATTTCAATAAGGTATTTCAAGTTGAATGTGAGGAAGTGGAAGTGCAATTGGAGTTGTGTTGACTCAAGAAGGTAAACCTGTTGCTTTCTTTAGTGAAAATTTGAATGATGCAAAAAGGAAATATTATGTCTACGATCAAGAATTCTATTCTATTGTTCAAGCTATGAAGAAATTGAGACATTATTTGATGCCGTGTGAATTTGTGTTGTATAATGATCATAAGGATTTACAATATTTGGATAGTCAAAATAAGTTGAATCAGAGACATATGAAATGGGTAGAATATTTGCAGAGTTTCACATTTGTGATTAAGCATAAGAGTGGAGTTTCTAACAGAGTTGTTGATGCATCGAGTAGAAGAAGATCTTTGTTGGTTGAAATAAGAATTAAAGTTCTTGGTTTTGGTGATATGAATAATTTGTATGAAAGTGATTCTGATTTTTCTGAGTGGTGGAGAACGTGTAGAGAACCTATTCCAAACCAATCAAGTAAGTATGAAGACTATTTCATTCAGGAAGATATGTTGTTCAAAGTTTTTCAGTTGTGCATACCGAAAGGATCAATGAGGACTGATTTGATAAAGGAGAAACATAGTAGTGGTTTAGCTGGACATTTTGGTATTGATAAAATATTGAGTTTGCTTAAGGAAAGGTATTTTTGGCTTCAGTTGTATAAGGATGTTTAGAAATTTGTGAAAAGTTGTGGAGTTTGTCAAGTTGCAAAAGGAGTAAGTTAGATTACTAGTTTGTATACACCGATTACTGTTCCTAAGAAACCTTGGAGTGATATCAGCATGGATTTTTTTCTTTGCTTACCAAGGACAAAAAGAGGTAATGATTCCATATTTGTTATTGTGGATAGATTTTTGAAGATGACACATTTCATACCATGTAGAAAAACATCAGATGCAGTACATATAGGAAATCTTTTCTTTAAGGAGATTGTCAGATTGCATGGATTACTGAATAGTATTATCTTTGACCGAGACAGTAAGTTTGTTAGCTACATTTGGAAAATACTTTGGAAAAAGTTGGGCACTGAGTTGAAATATAGTTGTACATTTCATCCACAGACTGGTGGACAAACAAAGGTTGTAAACTGAATTTTGGGTAACTTGTTGAGATGTTTAGTTGGAGACACACTGAATAATTGGGATTTAATGTTGGCACAAGTAGAGTTTGCATACAACAGTTCAGTAAATAGAAGTACTGGAAAGACACCTTTTGAGATTGTTCATGGCACACAACCGAGAGGTCTATCAGATTTGAGAGACATTGTTGGAGAAGAGAAAAGAAGTGCTGAAGCAGAAAAGTTTGCTGAGTTTATGAAGACATTGCATGAGGATGTAAAACAAAAGTTGGAGAAAAGTAATAAAAAATACAAGGATAGTGCAGATAGATCAAGCAGACATAAAACTGTTGAAGTTGGCGATGCAGTAATGGTTCATTTGAAGAAAGGTAAATTTCTTGTTGGAACTTATGGAAAATTGAAAATGAAGAAATTTGGTCCTTGCAAAATAATGAGAAGATTTAACAGTGGAAATGCTTATGAAGTAGATTACTTGATGACATGGATATATCACCTATATTCAATATTTCAAACTTGTATGAATATCATGAACCTGATGAAGAAGTGACAGTACCAAGTGATTATCCTAAGAAACAGATAGAGGAAGTTGAACAGATTTTGAAACAGAGAGTTGGCAGAATTACAAGAGGAAAGGAATAAATGGACTATCTAATAAAATAGAAGAACAGATCGATTGAGGACTCATCTTGGATTTTTCAATCTAAGTTGGATTAATTTTAGGTTGGACTTGATACATGATTTCGGGAATCATTTCTTTTAACCCCAAGTGTCTAATGTAAGAGCATCTTGGGTCATTGGCAATCCTGGTCAACCAAAAATATGTTTGCTTTTGTTCTTTAGCTTGTTTAGAGGCTGCTCGGTGAAGTACTCGGTAATTGTTGTTGCTCGATGACTTGTTCTGACTTGCTTTATCGATGGGTCTCAGTGTATGTTGGCTGCTCGGTTGGGTTTCCACCGAGTTGGTTTATGATGCTCGATTATGTTCTTACCGAGTTGTTCAAGTTTCTCGACCATCTTCTTACTGAGTTGTTTATCCTGATCTGGCCGACTTTTGTATTTAATTTCCATGGCGTAATTAATGTGGGTTCTCTTATTGGGATATGTGTGGACCTAAATCTAGGTCTCACTTAGGTATTTGAGTGCCGACTTCTTTGGTGGACTCTTGTATATATTTGGTTTATGTTCTTAGATTTAGGAGGCAGTTTAGTAGAGGAGTAGGAGTTTTGATATCAGATGGTAATAGAAGATTAAGTCTTAAGATATGTGGATGGAAGGTCTATGATATCGCATGTATGAAGATCATTCTTTAATTCATTTGAAAGTATATGGACGAAATCGGGAAGGCCTTACAACCCGACATGTATTGAGTTTGATCAATTAATGAAAGTATCTACTGTTTCTTCTCTCCTTATTGTGTTGTGTATCTGCAAGCTAGTTTGGTATTTGGGAGTGCCTTTGGCCGTGAGTACTATCCCTCCTTGTGTCACTTTTCCATGAGTTGACTAGTGTAACACGATTCACTAGACCATCAACTCTTGGTCCTTTGACTGAACACCTGTTGGATCCCTTATTGGATACACTTTCCTAAGGACAGATCCTTCTTTTCATTTCGATCCCTAAGGAATATTAGCTTCCCTTAGGATAGATAATTCCTTTTGGATCCCTTATTGGATATACTTTCCTTAAGGATAGATCCTTCTTTTCTTTTTGATCCCTAAGGAAGCTTACCTTCCCTTAGGACAAATCATTCTTTGTTAGATCCCTTATTGGATACACTTTCCTTAAGGACAGATCCTTGATGGAATTAACTAGCATGACATGGCATACTAGACCATTCAATTCCATCTTTTGTGGTACTTTCTTTGTGTGATTCACAGTGAGACAACACCTTACTAGGCCAAGTAATCACACTCTTTTCTCTCCCTCTCTCTCTCTCATCGATCACCTAGTGTAACATAATTGCCTAGCTTGTGTCATTCATAATTATCTTGATCTCTCCTCCATGATTCCATAGCATAGTACACTTTTCTATTTGTTCAGATCATGGAGTCTTATATTATCTTTGATGTATGCTCGTTTTCTTTTCAGGTGACCACTTGTGCTCTTGCAATAGCTTTCTAAGTATGATGCTAACGGTTGAGACATTTTCTCTAGCGAGGTTTCTTCAAATAGTTGACTTGGAATCTTAGTAAGCTCTAGGAATTTGTTTTATTTTTTGTATCCTTGCATATGGATGTACGAGTTAAGATCCTTGGTTTGGGGTCTTATGTCCTTAAACTTAGTGTTGTCTTATCTCCTTGGAGTTTTCCCATGATCTTTCTCTTTCTGCTACTTTACCATGAGCATGAGGCAAACTCACACTCCCGCTAAAGTGGGGGCTAAATGTACCGTCCTAAAAAGTAAGCACGCTTATTAGGTGCTCATTTTTAGCCTCATTTTAGTAATGTATGAGTTTCCACATTGATTTCACATCCTTCTAACACTTCTGCATCCTTCAAATCAACATTATTTGTTCAAAACTTGAGAATGGCTCTAACTTCTATGCTTGATTTCCCATTTTCCATCCATTCACATAATTCATCTTCCACCTAGGTCCTATACATTTATTTTTGGATCTCAAGATTTGCCTCGATTTCCTGACAGACTATGGCTTTCACTACCCCTTTCTGGCACACTCCCCTAAGTCCCAGACAAAAAATCAAGAAACTTTCCTGGACTAGGTTGAATATTTGGGACTAAGTTGAATTTTTGGGACTAGGCCACCATTTGCATCCTTGTCCTAGAGCATTGTACTTGATTTTGCTCTGGGCCCGATGTGGGGGGTCCTTTTTCTAGATCTGTGGTCGGCCTGTGAAACCTGAGCCCCGAAATATGTATAAAAGGAGACCTCTTCCTCTCATTTTGACATCCATTATTGTGCAATCTATAATCCATCCATTATTGCAATCACACATATAAGAAAGCTATTGTACATTTAAGAGATTCAAGTTCAAGCAAGCATCCATTAGTGAAGGCATCCATCATCAAGCATTCAAGTGCAAGGAAGCCAACAAGAGTCATCAAGACTTTCAAGTCTTCATTCCATCATGCATTCAAGGCATTTACTTCCATAAATCTAGATTCTTTCCCCATTGGAGGCCAAGCAAAGGAGTTTGACATCAAGGAAGGAGATCTACATTCATCCATCAAGTCTTCTTCTTCTCTTTCTTCCTCAATCCAATATTGTGGAAAACTACAACATCGATCATTCAAGGGTTTGGTTTCATGATTTTATATTGGATTTTTGTGGAGTCCAAGCTATTGCATCAACACTTGTGATCATCTCCAAAGAGGTATTGCATCATTGAGGTATAAAGTGATTTATGTTTCAGATCTAGATTACATTTCATCTTTCCTTATGTAATTTCAATTTCATTTCAAGGTTGATTTCTATACAGGGGATTGACCAAGGAAAGCCCCTTTCCACAACCTTTTCCCCTTTTTCCTCTATGTTCAGGAAAAAAGTTTCAAGGTTTTAGAGCCGGATCCGGGAATAGGTCTGCAGGGTTATACCAGAGCTATTTTGCAATTATGTCCAGAAGTCCTTTGGACAAGCTCTCCATTTGTGGCCTTGTCCTTTTCCAAATCTAAAAGTTAGAGTGCAGACTGACACAAATTCTAGATTGTCAGGTCTAAAATCAACAGAATCCAAGACTCCAACAGTCAGAAAATTCAGGTTCAAAGTGCAATCTTCCACTTTCCTTTTCAGGTGCACACATTCTTATCTCCATTTCCTTGCACTTACTTTTACATATTAGATCTATATTGTTTTCATCATTTACATATGAGTCACATCACATAATCACACTTTATTCAATAAATATACCCAAATTCCCCTTTTGCGTAGATCTTGCATTAGCACCCCTCCATCCTTTTTGGGTTGTGCTAATCATATTTTCTTAAGGGTGGGTTTGTATTCTAATGCATAATAGGACCTTGGTGAGTGATCTACATCCTAGTATTGCTCACCATTTTCTATTATACAGTTGGAAAGGAGAACATTAGTAAAAATATGAATGAAATGAAGATATAACTGCAACATGATTATAAAGAATGAAAAACTTGCTCACATTGGAACCTTGCATTTGTAATTGTTGTCAAAAAAAATTTAAGGGTTTTATTTATGAGTTTGTATACATATTTTGACAAATATAAAAAGATGAACACACACCCACACACATACACATGGTGATATATGCACTTTGAAAGCATAACATGAATAATAATACGAATAAGAGAAATATGTAACTATGACATGAAATATAAAAATGTAAATGTTATTTTTAAATTTAGAACTTTGCATATGTTATGTGATTTAGCCACTTGCATAAGGTGGTAATTGTAAATACAGTTTTTTTTTAAAATGTTAAAGTGGGTATTTAGTGCAACTTGTATTAGAAATGCAAATGTATGTGTAGCTATTTACATTCATTGGTTAAATACACCTTCACTTGTGAACATATATTGTGCATTTGCAAATTTTTAGTGGTCTATTTAGAAATATAAAATGGCTAAAGTACAATGGTTTTTTGAATTGCCAAAAGATACTGGCCTAATGACAAAATTCATATTATAGACATGTAGATAATGGTTCAAATCTTCTACAATTCTTAAAAGCTAAAAATTAAAGAATTAGATAATAATAGAATGAACTATAATTGAAACATAACAGGTCATCATAACCTAACTTCTTTCATCAAAGGAAAAGGAAAGAAAAGGTTCTTTTACAATCCACCACACCAACCATTTATTTTTGGGTCTACATATGGTGACAGTGATCGATGTTGAGAACAATACAATGACCACTAAAGATTCATCCAATAAAACTCATAACTAGCACTTGCACCAAAAGAGGGTGCAAGGGATAAGCCGATAGATCGTTGATGTGAAAGCACAAATGAAGGTTTACAAATTAAAAAGGAAAGTATTTAACTGTCGCTCTACAAACAAATATCACTCTAGAAGGAAGTCTTGTACATAGTTGCTCCCTTATTACACACTTGATATGAATGTCATTTAAGTGCAAGAAATAAAATAAAACAATATAGAAGATATGCAATAGTGGAATAAATAGGTCTTTGGGGCTATGAAATTACACCATAACATTACTCGTAGATTTTTTGGAAGTGGACACAATCAAGAAATACATACTACCTCATAGTTCAT
>MU224976.1:1534357-1553795 GCA_018584345.1 Thuja plicata | reverse complement strand
GTAGCAAAGGTGAATCCTGAAGCCCCATTGGACAAGGTCTGTTTGCTGGGATGTGGGGTATCAGCAGGTATGCAGCCAATCTTATGGCTAGTTAATAATGCTGTTTTTGGATTAGATTGTGTTCGAATATTTTGCATCAATTTTTCGGATCACACTTCATGATCCATCATCAAGATGATAGAGAACCAAAGGAATCAAAATCCTTATGATGGAACACGAAATATAGTCTGAAACGTTCATACAAAAAGCTCGAACACAATCTATTCCAGAAAAAGCTTAATCAACTATACTATGGATTGTGGAAATCTTGCTTCATGCTTATGTCCTATATCAGGCTTAGAAAAGGGGGCTTATATTGTTTTATAGGATATGGAGCTGCTTGGAATGTTGGGAAAGTGAGGCCTGGTGATTCAGTAGCAGTTTTTGGACTGGGTACTATTGGCTTGGCTGTAAGTCTTTCTATACAAGAATAACTAGTGTTGAAATTGTTGATTCTGGGAATTTTCCAGTTTAAATTTCCTCACTGAACTTATGTTTATGCAGACTGCAGAAGGAGCCCGACTTGCTGGTGCTACTAGAATACTTGGCATCGACATTAACCCCGAAAAGGAAGAAATATGTATCACTATTTTCTACCATTCTTTAAATGAATGAAATTATACTTCAGTTTTATCTGCAAGTTTTGACATTGCTCTCCAGTCTCCACAAATTGAAACTGATGGTATTTTCATGCTTTAATAGCTAAACAATTTGGGGTGACCGAATTCTTGAATCCATCAAATTTTGACAAGCCCATTCAAGAGGTTTGTATTTGTAACAATTACTTTTCTACTTGTATTTTCCTTCATTTGTATAGAGTTGGTTTCTTGTTTGAGCACTTCTATTTGCTGTTAGTCCTGAGGCCTGATTGGGTATTTCCGTCCCATTCATTTGATCACTTGCGGACATAAATATTATCTGTTTCATTGAGCATTCCACCAACCTGGCATAAAATTTGCTTATGATAACAGAAAATAATTGCTGATTTCTAATTTGTGGTAAGATTCAGGCACATTTCATAATTTTATTAAAAATTACTGGATTGCTTTGAGTACAGTCGAGTGTAGCCCATATGCAAGAGTGCATAATATATACAGCAGATAATGTGCATTAGTGGTATCTGGCATGCTTTTCCTGACTAAGCAATTGTTATGAGGACAGGTGATCAAAGAAATGACTAAAGGAGGAGTGGATTCAAGTTATGAATGTATTGGAAGAGTAGAAGTCATGCTTGCAACTCTTCAATGTGCTCACCCTGTATAATTTCTGATACAAATTTCCTGCCATTTTTGGTGTGAATCTTGCAAATATTTTCAGCCATTTTCTTAATCTATCAGAGATAGAAGCATTTTGGAGACATGATCTCAACTCTGCTTACCTCTATTATTTTTATGGCCATTTTTGTTCTCTAAATGTCAGGTGTGGGGTAGAGCAGTGATATTGGGTATAGATGAAATTGATAAGAAGATATGTTTCAGCCCACTGGAGCTTCACGATGGCCGGAAGCTAAAACTTGCGCCTTTTGGGGGTTTCAAGATTTCTGATGTTCCCAAATTGGTGGATAGATTCATGAACAATGTATTTCTTGTTGTTTCTTTTATGCCCTGTCGTTTTAGTTGAAAATATTGATTTCATTGTCTTTTTACTTTCAAGTTTCACAATAACTTCAATTCCGCATTAATGAACCAGTGAAATTCATGTGATTGCAGGAATTTGATTTAGACAAGTATGTGACTCAGAGAATGGAATTCTCAGATATCAACTCAGCATTTCAATTGTTGTTAGAAGGGAAATGCTTAAGATGCGTCCTGAAGATGCAAGTAGATTAAATGGGCGAGAGACAAAAATCTGGGGCCACATGGAGGGCATATAACTTCAACTTCAGCTGTTTCTAAAGTTTTAAATTGTCTTTATGTGGTTTTCTTCTGGATAGTAAGTTTAGTAACTTTTGTGTAGGTGAGTAGCATCAGAGACAAATGCACATGTTCCATCTTTTTATTTTCTGAAAACAAAATTAACTATATCTAGCTTGCATAGAACATTTGGGTGTTTTCACTCTGCTGGGAGAATGGGAAGGAATCAAAGATTGACCTTAGAAATGCAAATACAAGCGGACTGTTAGTTTTCTTTCATGCCGTGACAACAATTTCTCTCCATTTTTATAACTATATGTTCTTCCCCCCTCAACCATGTACAGTTGGGTTTTAACATGCAGGTGTGTAATAAAGACTGAACATCATATATCCAAAGCAAAGCAGCAGAGGCTCTGCATCTGTTAATTTGGATATATAGCATATAGGGCAAAGAATGTCATATATTTGGAGGCAGAGCAGATTGAGCTCTGCATGAAGAACTCTCACATTTTGTGGAGTTGGAATGAATGAAGGAATTTTAATGACGTCCACGAGACCAGCGGCCTAAGGGACCAAGAAAGAACCAATTGGACTGTTTGTTGAAGTTTCTCCAAGTAGACCCTTCTATTGTGGATCCTCATTAGAAAAGTGGCCGTTTTGTGTAAGTTTGCCTTTTCAAAAAGCTCATTCAAACTGTTCACCTATAAGTTGCCTTCATAATGATTACGAATGTCCTCATAAGAAGCACGCTCCTTGATAAAATGTCACTCCGTTTCAACCACCCCTCTACTGCAGAAATTACAAGTTCTTTCTTCCCACATTTCTTTGGGAACTTTCCATCTACCAGTTTCGCACCGTAAATGGTGAGAGTTGGTCCGTAGTTGAGCAATCAGAATCTTTGCCTTGCCTTTAATTGTGGAACCTAAGTACTCCTTATCGCCATGGTCCCACTTGGGGTTAAATTCTTTGACATAGTGGGCTTCTTTTCTGCCTACCTATTTTGTCCACATGGCAGTTTTGAATTTCTCTAGCACCCACTTTTTTATCTCAATATTAGTGTCTAGGCACTCGTGGGGGTTTATGTTCCACTTGTTTAACCACTTGCTATTTTGTTTCTTCCAAGTGTTTTTCCTCCGTTCTAAATCCTTCGCCACTACCATCTTAGGCCAGTGGTGCACACCCATATTACCCACTTTTTTTAAGTAGCATAGCATGCGAATAATTGTTGAGGCTTCAATCAGAAACATACCAGCGTCCGCCAAGAGGATCTCATAAGGAACCGTAGACTTGACCTTGAGGTTACTAGTGATAAGATGCTTTTGGATTCTTTCTATCTACTGCCATTTGTGATTTGACATGTTACTCCCCCAAACCTCACACCCGTAGAGAATAACCGGAACCACCAAGAGACCAAAGAGAGTCTTCCTAGTCTTACAATCCCACAACTTAGCTTTCCTGCATCTATTTTGAAAACTTTTCAATTGAGATTAGAAATGGTCTTTAACGGAATTTAGGCTCACTAGACCTTTTTTGTATTCGATGTTTATGAAGAGTTCATACCGAAGACATCAAAAATATTGAGCTTCTAAACATTAATACCATGTGCCTATTGTGATTGTTGTGTTCTTGAGACATCAACTTGTGAAGGGTATATTATAGGTTGTGTGCTTGAGACGTCAACTTTTGAAGGGTATATTATATTTTCCAATATCCCATGTAGAAGAATTGAAATATTGTATATTTGTACAGTCATCACTATAGGTTTGTTTTCATCTTATATCAATCCAATCCTTCTACTTTGATTTGTGATAGTACAAAATGATGTTTTTGTAATGTAGGTGAAGGCGATGAGGGGTTCATTAGTTTATGTATGCAAACTAGTGAAGGAGAGTGAACAAGGCTTATTTCTCTTTTCACATTACATTGAAGGAGAATGAATTCACATGGCTCAACCTCAAATCTAAGTGAAAGGGATTGAGCACAAGGTGCGTCCAACAATCCTTGGTTGAGTTGAAATGGACTATGCAAAGAAATGTAAGTTTCATGTTAGATCTAGGGCTAAATGTGAGAATTTGAAGGTTTTTGACATACATAGCAAGTTATAGAACAAATGTGTAGACAACAATCATAGATCTAGAAAGAAGAGATAGAAAGGCATGTGTGTATAAAATCTGGGCCAAAATCACGAGGTCAATGGCGCTTTGGGCAACCTTGACCAAAATTTTTTGGATATGGATGAAAGTTGTCTTTCCAAGATTAGTTAATACACCATAATCTTCCCCAAATTTTTTGTCAAAAATGTTTAAGGTTAATGGTGCTTGGGGCGCCCTTGACCTGGCTTTTTTGGATCTACCAAATCTCAGTCTCCTCAATCTAATTCCAAATCTGCACCCTTGATCCTGTCACTTGCACATGCAAAGGGAAAAAAAAACTAATGGGTTGATGGGGGTTTGCCTAGGTCAAACCATGGTTTTGGAATTAACCATAAAATTGAATTGAAATATGAGTGAAATGAGAGCATGTTGTAATGTATTAGAGCCTAGATTTTAAATTGAATTGCTTGAATGAATTATTATACCTTTATTAGTCTCCTTTTTGTTGAGGTCATCATGAAGATGTTGACTTGTAGAGTTGACTTTGTAACAAGTTGATCATGGATGTCATCATGAATGCTTGAGATATGAAACTTTACTTCTTGTTTCAATGCCTTGATGATGCTTGATTACTTGCTCAATTAAATTGCATAGGATGTGTGTATTGATTGATGCCAATTGACCAATGTCTCAAATGAGGAGGTTAGGCTTGCTTTTATTCTTATGAAACCTATTTTAATTTTTGAAGCAAGTCAACATGAAGGAGGAATTCTTGTTCGTGCAATTTGATCATTAGAGGGTCCAAATTGGGCCCCTTTTGGCAGGACAAGGGCACCCCAAGCGTCTTGACCAACCAATTAGGGTCGGGTCAAGGATCAATGACCAAGAAGGTAGTGAAGTTGCCATATTTGAAAAGATGCGAGAAAAATCAAATATGATCAAGCATGGAAGGCCATAAATGCTAAAATAAGGCCTATGAGAATGAAATTATATAGGGATACAATTTACAATACTACAACTTTATTGGTTGAGACATGAGCCTTCAATTGTTTCTTTTCATGTAGTATTAGAGGGAGACTAAGTTGTATTTCTAATAGTTGCAGGATTTGCATGAAATTTTTATTTTCATGTATTATCATAAAACTATTTTTTTATATTAAAAGTCAAATGATGGTCATGATGAGAGACATAATGAAGCTTAAATATGATATGTAGTTCTTGTAGAAAGGATTGAGATTTTTTTTTTGAAAGGCCTTAATGAGTTCTTCTCAAGAGGGATTTGAATAATGTATATTTATACAATGTTCTACCTTATGTATACTTTTCTCCACTCAACAATGAAGAGTTTGTGGTGTTTTGTGCTCATTTGTTTCATAATCTTAAATTACTATATGTGATACATTTTTAGTCTATATGAGTAATGATATTTATGAATGCTTGAAAATTATGCTATGCTATTTCGAAGGCTTTGAATATGTATTGCTATTGTTAAATGAATGCATTGTGCCTTTTGGTTGTTAAAGCGTAATATCATCCTTTGACATATCACCATAGAGTTAAAATGCTAATTTAGTTTTAGTTTTGAAGAAATTCTCCTTTTTCCTCCCCAACTTTGAAAATCCAATTAAGAGTCAACTTGTGTAAAATCCAAAGGTTATTTTATTAATCAAGTCCCACATTCATAAGACTTACCATGTTGGCATTTGGACAAAAATCTCAACATCAACATGATACATTATGAGATTAACTAAATGATCAAATTTATCGATAAACAAAAAAGGTTAGATCTATGTGGTAAAATGGAAGAATAACGTAACCTAGGCACTTTTATGGATTTAAATGTAGCTAAAGGAGGTAAGGGAAGGGAAAATGACAACAAATTGCTATGACAAAGTTTTAGTGTGCATGAGATCATTGAAGGGATGGCCACACTTTAGAATCTATATCAATTGTTTCCACTATAGAGAGTGGAGGATGTTGTAAAATCTTCCCAATTAAATTAAAAAATTTCATTGTAGAAGTTTTCATAAATTTGAAAAAGGGTCATCTGATGGGAGAAAATTTTGTGTATTTGCTTCAAGTTGAAATGTTACAAAACTAGTGTAAAAATGAGATATTAGAAACTTTAATGGGGGAGTTTGAACTAAAAATGCAGTATGACATGTGCACCATAAACTAAATGTGAAGTCTCTATCTTGATTGGAGAAAGTTGAATTTTCACTCCTATTTTCCTCATATTGACCTAGGACCCTAGAAATACCAATTTCATAAGAGATGGTCATGATAAGGATTCCCACCCTTTATTATGATATTTTTCTCCTCTTAGAGGCTTATGATATTTAAGGGAAGAATTTTGCTAGAGTAGAGTATAATGACCATGAAATATAAAGAATAAATTATACAAAAGGAGAGATTAGGTCTTTAACTAGGTTATGGGTACTCATTCTTGCATGCATACTTGGCTCTACAAATATCAACAAAAGACTAGTCACTATACAATGATAATAGTAAATATTCTAAACAAATGAAAAAGAAAACACATAAGAAAAGAAATAAGACAAGGCACTCAAAAAACAAACAAAAATAAAAAGCATAGAAATGCACTTGTAAATATGTTCACATGTGATGCATACGTATGATAACATATGCTAACAAACCCAAGTGCACAATTCTCATTTGCATTGTGTGGCCAATCAAACAATGGATCTAATAGTGGAAAATCTGAAATCATAACAATTATTTAATCCCTTATTTTTGGATGGATAGATCTATTTAAAGATTGATCCCCTGAGAAAATCTAAGATGAAAGTAGGATAATGGTGTGTTAGAAAATGGAATAAATACCTTGACAATGGAAAAATAGGAATTGGAGGGTTGAAAATGCCAATGTAGGCTTTCAAGAGTTCCTGATGCATGAGCATTCAGGGGTGTAGGGCAATCCAACATCACCCAAAAATATTTTATTTTGATTTGTTAGTTAATGTTAGGTGATTAAAAACAAATGTAGGCATCTATAGGTCTCCATGTACTCGAGAAAGTGTCCAAAAGGATATATATATATATATATATATATATATATATATATATATATATATAAGGTTAAAATTATTCAATATTTGTAGCCTGTGTAAAGGAAATTGTAATTTTCAAGAAACGACACATTCCTATCATTGATATTTCTAAAATCATTAAAAGAAAATCATCTTGGCATGAAAATGGGGAAGAGGAAGAGTGATGCATTCATATGATTTTGGGTAGTTACATAGAAAATTGAAAAGATGCCTCTTTAGGCACTGGTGCAGAGGTTAGGGTAGTGGGCTCCTTGACAAAATGGAGGGATTGAACATATAAGGGAAATACAAGGTTCAAAGACACCCTTCCCAAATAACTCAAAAGGAGATTTCAACCCAACACCTTGAATCAAGGTTTCTAAAGTCACAAGGAACTGAATTCAACCATATTCAGAAGGAAACAACTTACTATGGAGTCAAATTCTATGGGCTATGCACAAAGGACTTGAATTCTGCCAAGAGGCCTAATTGTATTGCATTAGGACAACAACGACCTTCCAGAGCCCATAACTCAAAAAACTTATGAATGACTTGGAAAAAAATTTAGGTTTTTGGATACTCTTTATCAAATTTTACAACATATATAAAAAAAGAGGTAGGTTGTTTTGGACCATACCCTGTTGTTACAACTTTGGGACCCGAAAAATGCATAAAAATGGGCACTTTTACAAAAGAACTATATTATAAACTTAACCAAAAGACTCCAAATCTTGGACAGTGGTTAATTATGTCCTAAAACACTTAAATATGAAAGGAATTAGTCTCAGACCTTTGGGAACATCAAAAGCCCCAAATTAGGCTTCTCAAACCCTCCAAAACTAGGGCTTCTCCAATCTGGACTCTCCAAGCGAAATCTCAACCAACCAGAGGTTGATTCACCATCCTTTCAACATAAATAAGTGCTGCCCAACATAAAATGTACCCCTCATGAGGCCCAATATGCTGCTGTTATAGCATTCCAAGCATTTTCATGCTCTTTAACCCTGCAACAAACACCAAATGGAGATCTCCTACAACATCTGATGGAATTTATTGCATATTTAGTGTTAGATATCTATGATACAAATGTGTGATTCATCCCCAAGTTACAGTGATTACAAAAAGGGGATGAATCTCATTCCATGCCTCTAAAACAATGTCAAACTATGCTCTATCAAAGCACAATCTGAGACTTTCAATGCAAAATTAATTTAAATGGATTGAAAATGAATTTACAGAGATTCTACAACACTCATTGATTTCTATTCAATGAATTAGCCTCATTAAAACTTTCAGAAATCAAGAAATTTGCAAAAAGACTACCACTTTATTGCTTCAAACTTGTGAAATCCGTACAATCTATGTACCAGGTCGTACTCTATTCTTCCATGCTCTTTCCAGATCATATACAAATGCCTCCCAACTTATTTAACCAATTCCCATTGGTTATTTGGGATTACAAATGCATTTACATGCTTAATTCCATTTTCCCTCCTGAACTAAGTAACCGTTAAGATTCAAATATTTGAATTCTTAACTTACATAATTTCAAAAATGTAAGCATTCTAACTTATAAAACTTATTAAATCTTATTCCTAGGGTCTATTTGAATCCCTTAGATACTTTCTAAATCCTAATTAGACCCTTTGGGCACTATTGACCCAATTTACAATATTTTTGAAGTCCTAGCCCTCTACCTGGACAAATAGGACTTGACAACATTTCATTGCATTCTTTATTACAAATTGTCATTATTAATTCCAATACACCCCAATCCACATTTAGGGATGATTTTATTCATTTGTCTTTGGCTAGATCCATGGTGACCTTAGGTGACTTCATAGGTGCTGCTGCACCATACACCCCACCTTGGAAAAAGTTCTTGTCCCAAGAACTAAGGGACTTGGTCTTTCTTCCACCCATCCTCCTTGAAGGTGGTCTTCCTCTCTTCCCTAGATCAGGCCTATGATCTGATAACAGCTCCCTTCTACTATCCTTCAAACCTGCACTCAAAAGGTTAGAAACAAGGAAAGAAGATTGTTAATTTTGAAATCTGTCATCATGCTTGCCAATTTACTGTTGTGGACAGTGAACTTGTGGCTTCACAAACTGTCCTTGAAACTCCTTTTTAGGATTAGATAGACCCCTCCTTGTGTCCTTCAATAGAACCCCTACAATCTTCTTCATTGCTTGCTCCAAAGGACACCACATTGTGCCAATAAGGACAACATCTTCATGCCCTATTTTCCGCTTCACAGTCAATGCCTCATGACTGTCCAAAAACTCATCATTCAAGACCAATAAAGTGGTCTTAGGCTGCTGCTCTATAGTCACCATCTTCTCATACTTTGGAATTTGCAAATCAACATATGTTTTTGCACCAAAGACAATGATGCTACCAACTTCTTCTACTTGACTTGGAAGAGGTTTAAGAATGAATTTTCTTCCCTCCTTGTGCACTACATACTCATTCTTTAAACCATAATGAATGGTCTTTCTTGAAGCCTACCATGGTCTCCCTAAGATGATGTGGCAACATGTCATGGGAACTGTATCACATAGAACCCTATCAACATAACCCCCAATTGAAAAATCTATGTATGCTTGCTCCTTTATCACAATATTCTGATCATTACTGACCCAAGAGACCCTATATGGTCTACCAATAGGAAATTTAGGTAAGTTTAACTTATTTACCATCTCATAGGACACTAGATTGTCAAATGAACCAGAATCTATAATAACCTTGCATATTTTTCCATAGCATTTACAATTTATTCTAAAGATAGATACCTTGGGTATATGTTGGATAGGTAACCTTCCCATCAAGAGACACTCACCTTCTTCAAGATATGCATAGTCATGGTGTGCTTCTTCTTCCTCTTGTTGTTTATTGTCATCTTCTCCTTGGACCAATTGAACCCTCTTATCATTCTTCTTGGCTTCTCTTTCAGGACACTTGTAGAATGGATAACCTTCTTCACCACACTTGTAGCACTTTCCAGGGAAGCTCTTTCCTCTACCACTTCTTTTTTCTCCTTTCTGATCTGAGACTTTCTCTTTACCTTTCTCATTCTATCCTTGGCTTGGATATACTCCCTTTCCCTTGTTTTGTTGCCCTTTTGAACTGCCTTGCCTCTCTTGCCTTCTTCTAAGCTTGTCCTCAGCTTTCATTGCCAACTTGTAGAAATCTTCAACAGTTCTAGGTGTGGCCATGCTCATTTCATCTTGGATATTGTATCTTATCCCTCCAAGATATCTAGCCACCTTCTCTTCCACATATTCATCATGAGAGGCTCTGATGTCAAGTTTGTGGAATTCCTCTGTATACCTTTAGACATCCATGTCCTTCTGCTTCAACCCTTGAATCTTCTTGAAGATTTGAACCTTGTAGTCCTCAGGTAGAAACTTATCCCTCATTTGGTCATCATTCTAGGTCATGATGTGATCTTTGGTAGACTTTTCTTCCACTTTTCTGCTTGTAGGCAATCCCACCATAGCAATGCATGACCCTTAAGTCTTGCTTTTGCAATCTTCACTTTATGCTTGTCTTCAATGTCCTCATAGTCAAAGTGGTTCTCAACAGCACTGAACCAATCAAGGAGAACTTCCTCATCCATCTTCCCATCATACATTGGGATCTTTGTTCTGACTTTGGATTCTCCTCCTTTAACTACCTTCAGGATCTTCACTAGTCTAGCATCCTCAGGATCCAACCTTTCTTCATTAGGTTCCTGTTCTTCTTCACCTTCATCATCACGAGGGTCTGAATCCCTCTTCTCAACAAGATTGGTCAATCTTTCAATAACTTCTTCCAATCTCTTGTTCTTTTCTGCTTGCTCCATCACCATCCTAGCAAGCTCCATGTTTGTCATCTTTGGAGGCATGTTTTGAGCCTCTTCTTCAAAGTCTTCAAACTCTTCTTCAGACATGCACACCTAACTTTTCTCCCAAGTTCTTACTTGCTCTGATACCACTTCGTGCAGAGGATAGGGTAGTGGGCTTCTTGACAAAATGGAGGGATTGAACATATAAGGGAAATACAAGGTTCAAAAACACCCTTCCCAAATAACTCAAAAGGAGATTTCAACCCAACACCTTGACTCAAGGTTTCTAAAGCCACAAGGGACTAAATTCAACCAAATTCAGAAGGAAACAACTTACTATGGAGTCAAATTCTATGGGCTATGGACAAAGGACTTGAATTCTAGCAAGAGGCCTAATTGTATTGCATTAGGACAACAGCGACCTTCCAGAGACCATAACTCAAAAAACTTCTGAATTACTTGGCAAACAAATTAGGTTTTTAGATACCCTTTATCAAGTTTTACAACATATATAAAAAAAGAGGTAGGTTATTTTGGATCATACCCTACTGTTACAACTTTGGGACCCCAAAAATGCATAAAAATGGGCACTTTTACAAAGGAACTATATTATAAACTTAACCAAAATATTCCAACTCTTGAAAAGTGGTTAATTATGTCCTAAAACACTTAAATATGAAAGGAATTAGTCTCAGACCTTGTGAACATCAAAAGCCCCAAATTAGGCTTCCCAAACCCTCCAAAACTAGGGCTTCTCCAATCTGGACTCTCCAAGAGAAATCTCAACCAACCAGAGGTTGATTCACCATCCTTTCAACATAACTAAGTGTTTTCCAACATAAAATGTACCCCTCACGAGGCCCAATATGCTGCTGTTATAGCATTCCATGCATTTTCATGCTCTTTAACCCTATAACAAACACCAAATGGAGATCTCTTGCAACATATCATGGACTTTATTGCATATTTAGTGTTAGATATCTATGATACAAATGTGTGATTCATTCCCAAGTTACAGTGATTACAAAAAGGGGATGAATCTCATTCCATGCCTCTAAAACAATGCAAAACTATGCTCTATCAAAGCACAATCTGAGACTTTCAATGCAAAATTAATTTAAATGAATTGAAAATGAATTTACAAAGATTCTACAACACTCATTGATGTCTATTCAATGAATTAGACTCATTACAACTTTCAGAAATCAAGAAATTTGCAAAAAACTACCACTTTATTGCTTCAAACTTGTGAAATCCGTACAATCTATGTACCAAGTCGTACTCTGTTCTTCCATGCTCTTTCCAGATCATATACAAATGCCTCCCAACTGATTTAACCAATTCCCATTGGTTATTTGGGATTACAAATGCATTTACATGCTTAATTCCATTATCCTCCTAAACTAAGTAACTATTAAGATTCAAATATTTGAATTCTTAACTTACATAATTTCAAAAATTTAAGCATTCTAACTTATAAAACTTATTAAATCTTATTCCTAGGGTCTATTTGAATCCCTTAGATACTTTCTAAATCTTAATTAGACCCTTTGGGCACTATTGACCCAATTTACAATATTTTTGAAGTCCTAGCCCTCTACCTGGACAAATAGGACTTGACAACATTTCATTGCATTTCGTATTACAAATTGTCATTATTAATTTCAATACACCCCAATCCACATTTAGGGATGATTTTATTCCTTTTTCTTTGACTGGATCCATGGTGACCTTAGGTGACTTCATAGGTGCTCCTGCACCAAGCACCCACTTTGGAAAATTGAAAAGTCACCTCTTTAGGAGACCTCCTAGAAGAATTTAAAGATTATCTATTGGCTATGTGTTACTTTTCTTGACAACCCTGTGTTCTTCATTAAGAAGGGGAATGAGATCTCCAAGAGGCAAAAGAATGCTATACAAGGGAGACTTGGGCTAGAGGTAATTCATTCAAAGTTGAGTTCTTCTCTTTAGAGATAAAGGGGGGTAGTAGCTAAGGGGTGTAGAATAATTGCTTGTAGCCCTAGCTTACAAATTTGTAAATCCTAATGGCCAATATTAAATGTGATTGATGAATTTATAATGCATTTCATTTAAGAAATAGAAGGCAAGTTATTTCTTGCAATTTTTAGAGTTATTCTCTTTTTTTTATGCTATGTATGAATATTGGGAAGAGTAACTCTTCATCTAGGTGATGGGGCATGCATTTGGGTGTGTATGGAGAGTGCTTGGCATCAATCTCCCTATGAAAGAAGTTGAGCTAGGTCAATGATATTGTGTTAATGTACATGGAAATTGAAATTTTGGTGATTTGGTGAGGGCCATGTTGTGGCTAAAGATGGTAGTTGACCAAATGTAAATTGGATATTAATTTACTTATTTAGTGAGAACTACCCCATATCTAAATACATAGTAGTTCACTCAATAGAAATAGAAACTAGTTGTCAATAGTTGATTAAATAAATGGCTTTGATAAGCTACATGGTAATATAATAGTTGATTGTTAGTATAGTCAAAGGGTAATGCTCAAGTGTATATTGGTCATCGTTTCAGTCCAAGCTTGACAATATTCAAATGAATGGAGTGAAAGAGAGTGATGTAGGATGCTTGCCCTCCCCTTCAATCAATTAGTCAAATAACTTAGTGAATAGAGATAGTCAACATAATGTAAAATAATTGGGATAAAGTTGTTAAGGAAAAAGATGATGGATAATTATGTAAGTGTTAGTTTATATAGATTTTATGTTAAGGAAAAAGATGATGTCCATAATTATGTAAGTGTTAGTTATAGATTTTGTCTTCCCAAAATAACCTTAGAAATGACTCATTGTGCTCAAGATGGAAGACAACTAGAAACTAAGAGTTAGAGAGATCTTCATTGAATGGATGATCTTCCTTTAAATTTTAGAGGTACAACTCCCTCATATGATGTAATTTTGGTTTTTGGGATATGCTTTAACCAGAAAGCAAAAAAGGCTTACTAACACCTAAGCATAGACATACTGTAGATGCAAATCACAAATTTATAAACAAGAGATACCAGGACAAATGACACAAAGTTTACTTTCTGAGTACCACAACAAAAATAATTACGGAAATAACAACTCTTTTCAGATAATGTGAATATTCACAACTCAAAGTTCATAAGATAATCACATCCATAATCTACTGTAACAAATGAAATTGTCCAAGAATGACTGCAATTGACATACAAGAATAACAATCATAAAGAAATATAGATAAACACAAAGTTTCAAAAGATCCCTTTATTTCTTGGATAAACCCAGAAGATTCAAAGGCCCGTCTTTTCTATACAACAGATCATGGTTTCCCCTTCAGAAAATACATGGTACCTCCCCTTTTACAATAATAATTCTACTTATTTTTCAGATTCCATAACTAATTTTTGGAAGATTATGAAAACTTAAAAAACATTAAAATCACAAGTACTATAATAGAGGTATTCTCTAGAGTGAAATGACACGTATATGTAACCATCACTATATTATGTTGACCAAGTGGCATACATCTACACATGTTATGTGCTCATTTAGTTTCTCTCCCTTTTATTATTACTCACATATCTTATTGAAGACGACATGTCTGCCATTCTGCAAATCAATATTTGTTGCACTTCACAAATCTTTTTGAAAACAGGACTGCAAAAATGTCATCAAGCTAGAAAAGTTGAGGTGGCTATACCAATGCTCTTCAAATCTATTTCCATCTAAATCTTCTGAGTTAACTTTGCATTCCCTTTTACCATCTGCCCATACCATCTCAGGATTACAGTTTTACTTGCAACAAGGATACAAATATGAATCATGATCTATTATTTGATATTCCCACCAACTCGGGATTTGAAGAGAATTTCCTGGGCACATATTCTTGATATATTCACTGCACTGCAAATCGTTGTAGATCATTTGTTGCCGGTTCCACAGATGAGTGCACATATTCATATATTGAAGGCTCATCAAAGTCATTTGGCGATGACTCCCAATGTAAATTTGGAACCCATGTTATATCTGGTTGGGGAGTTGGAAAAATGATACGATATCCCGATCACATAGGCTTCTTTATTGTCAGCTATATCGGGTATAACACGAACTTTGGTAATCATTGGTGTTCGGTTCACAAGTTCATGAAAACTTGGATTTACTTCAAAGTCACTCTTTTCAAAATGCCTGTCGGTGATCCAATGGTGAGTCTTTGGAACCATCATTAAATGCTGAAACATTGACTTTGTTGAAGTCCGATATCTAATTAGGAACTTGGTTGAAGCCGATAGCCGTTAAGAAGCATTGGGTGTGTGCCAGGTTGGTCATATCCGGGCTCGATGAGAGATTTTGAACTCTTTCTTGTATTCTTGTTTGAACAATTTGAGTTGGTTTAGTGGTGGATAACTTGTGCTCTTGAAATAAAGTCACAAGTTCAAATCTCACTGGGGGGTAGGGTATGTATGCCTCGTTTGTAGCATAGTTAGGTGTCTCCTTCAAGGACTACGGGGTAGTCACATATTGTTATCACTATATGTAGACCCAAAAACATATCACTGGTATCGTGGACTATAAAAGGACCTTTCCTTTTCCTTTTCCTTTCTTTTGCAAAATGATAAATATTGAAATCATATGGTGACACACATGTAGATGGGGGAAAATGGTTGTTGTTTTGGATACCACTTTTTTAGAATGTTAATCACCACCCTTGATCCTTCATAGACCCAAAAACATATGGTTGGTATCGTGGATTATAAAAGGACCTTGTTAGGTGCCTCCTGCAAGGAGTACGAGGTAGTCCCATATTGTTGTCACCGTATGTAGACTCAAAAACATATGGCCAATATGATGGACTATAAAAGGACCTTTCCTTTCCTTTTCCTTTTCCTTTTCCTTTTTCTTTCTTTTGCAAAATGATAAATACTGAAATCATCATACTTGGGATCTTTAGGCACACATATAGATGGGGGAAAATGGTTGTTATTTTGGATACCACTGTTTTTGAATGTTAATCACTGTGCCCTTCATCCTTCATAGACCCAAAAGCATATGGTTGGTATCGTGGACAATAAAAGGACCTTTCATTTCTTTTTCCTTTTCCTTTCTTTTGCAAAATGATAAATACTGGCATCATCGTACTTGGGATCTTTAGGCACACATATAGATGGGGGGAAATGGTTATTGTTTTGGATACCACTGTTTTAGAATGTTAATCACCACCCTTGATCCTTCATAGAATAATAGTCATCATAATGGTTACTTCTCAAATACTCCTTAGGGTGTACAACATAAATAAATCCATAAGGCAATGGCAGGATTTAAATATTCAAATTGGCCAAGGTTCAAAAAATGAGTAACAGTAAGTCAAGGTCATGTGCCCTTAATAGGATCATAAGAGGAGCTAGTTTCACATGGCCTTAAGTCATGATGTTGCGTACCAATGAGAAAGGGAATGCCACAATCCAAAAGATGCAATGAATATTAGGGACCGCTTACAAATTTGTAATGGATCATGCTAGTATAACAATGGTAAAAATTAGGAAGATGATGAATCACATAGATACAATAATGATAAGGTTTAGATCATAAGACAATGGGTCATGGATATGGCTATGATGAGGCTTTAATAAATGGTGGATCGTATTGTGTGGGAGACTAATAGGAAATTGGTTGATAAGTTTTTAATGGTGAGGAAAGGGGGACTCTATAATCATGCCATGGTAGCCCAATTGATGAACCATAAAGAGATTAGAAGATGGATTGTTGATGAGACTTGAAAACACAATATGGTCAAAGGAAGCGGCGTGACTAGTGTAATGCCAGGATCCTTGTTCCTGTTTAAGTTTATGGAAAAAAAAGACATGACCTTTGTTCTATCTGGTTCGTGGACTTATGGAAAACATCACCTGTCTCTCACCCGATGGAAAACGGGCTTCGACTTGGTGGTTGACCTACGCCAAATGACCCTCATGTGGGTTAGAATGTCAATCCTTCTGCTTGAGTTATGGGATGAGAATATTTTCTGGTGGATTGGAAACACTTTTGACAACTATGTTGTAATGGACGAAGTCCTAGTTAGTTTTTGCCTATTTTTGTGTCAATGTTGTTGTTAGTAAGACTTTCCCAACTTTATTGCTTTACAATCAAAACTGGGTAATTGGTCACAAGCATTGGTATATAAGAATGCCACGGTCTTCTACCAAAAGTGTAACAAATTGGGCCATATGATTTCTGGCTGTAAGGCCCCTGAGAAAGAGAAACAAAAACTAAAAGGTATCTCTACCTCCCCTTTGAGGGATAATGCGCCCCCAGATATTGTGGATTTAGATACTGATCTGATGCATCAGATGGGCTTCTTAAATTTTGGAAATCCCCAAGAAAACTAACCAGGGCTTGGACCCAATTGTCGCCCAGGTGTAATATTGGACACAACTCATATTTCTAGTTAGGAAGGGAACTCAGTTGTTGCTTTTGTGCAGGACGATGTTTTGGAGAAGTGCAAAATTGTTCCTTCTACACCCCAAATTTTGGTCGCCTCAGTCGCCCTAATGATAAGGGCATTTCACCTGAGCCAATGCTCACCCCCACCCACAGGTAAGAGATTTTCATCACTAGGTGTGATGATGTAACGATAGGAGGATCATCTATGAGGATGGTCCAAACTATGCAACAAGAGTCACACAGTGAAAACAATAACAAGAAGGAACAAAGAGAATGCAAGATCAAATGTTCACTTTATTTTAGATTTATGAAATCAGATACAATTGGCTAGGAACATGCAAGCTTACATTTGAGGCATATAGGCCTGATTACAGATTGAAATCCAAACTATCCTTCAATTCTAACCTTCAATAAGTTATCTATCTATCAAATTCCTACCTAAAGATCAATTACATCAAAATATAGAGCCTTCACAAGCATCGAGTTGGCCAAGATTAATGATCACATTCTCCAAGGTGAGGAAAATGTATTACCTAATATAGGCCATGACCCAAATCATAAAGAACTCCACCATAACAATTTGAAATGAAGCACAAACCCATAGGTAGGCCGGCCACGAGTATAGGAACATCGCACAATGATCCACATGGGATCACAAACCAAGGAAATAGTTCACAATATCGGGAAGCTCCATCTGGTCATGAAACATGAAGAACAAATAGGTTCGAGAAAGATTCCAAGAGATCTCCACCAAGAAGAAATGGATTGAGATGTGAACCCATACATAGATCCAACATGATGTCAAGAATGTGCCAGAAGGTTCGCACAAGAAAATGAGCCAACTCGAAGGAATTCCACATCAAACAAAAAAAAATGACAAAACAGGAACAACTAAGAACAAATATTTTTGGTTAATGAAATATTTCCATGAACCCAAGGATGCTCCTACATCAAAAAATCCTTGGCAAGAAAGCATGTTCCATGAGAGGAACTCATGAACATTTGACAGGACCCGAGATATAAATCCCATGCTCATTCTTGATCCAAATGTCTTCCTCGTTTGTATTTTTCTTCCTTCTTATCTATTTTCTTTCTTTTTCTAGATCCTTCAAATTCTCCTTTTCTTCACCTTCTTTCCCTCGCCTCATATCTTCACACGGTAGTAAGGTATATTTACCACCACTTTATTTCTTCAAATCCATGCCATCCTCTAGTACAATCTCCACATTCTGCTTCTTACCACAACAACTCTTCACAAGAATCATGTTCCTTACTCCCTTTTCTCTTTCCTTCAAGGAAACCAAATTAAAATTCTTCCCATCCTTCTCTATAGTAACCAAGTTCCTTCTACAATCATAAATAGCTCCTCTATCAAACTGCCAATGTTTACCCAACAGAACATGACAAGAACTCATGGACAAGACATCACTAAAGACTTCATCTTTGAAAGGGACAATATTAAGTTCACCAAGCACTTCTCTTTCACCTCCACTACATGATCATCTTGCAACCAACTTATCTTATATGGAAAAGGATATCAAAGCCTCTGCAAACCAAGTTTCTCTACCATTTCTTCAAATACCAAGTTATCAATACTTCCACTATCTATAATAAACTTACGACACTTACCCCTTGATTTGCATATAGTCCAAAAAAAATTCTTCCATTGTGTAATTTCATTCTCCCCTCTGGTCTTCTCCACCAAAACTCTCCTAAGAATAAGAGATTCTCCCAACTCTAGTTCTATCATACTCTCATCTAGTGCTCCAGTTCCTTTCTCTTCATGTGCCATGAAATTATTTTTACCAAGGCCTTTACAAGATCCCTCAGAACATTCAAAATATCTATGTCCAGTTTCTCTACACTTGAAACATTTACCCAAGAATTCCTTGTTGCCACTTCCTCTTCTTTGTTCCTTTTGATCTAGTTCTTTACTCCACTTAGATCTTTATTCTTCTTCATTTGTCTACTTCTCCTTTCTTCTACTCACCTGCCTCTCTTTTCCTCTTGGGTTATTCTTTTGTCTTCTCTTTACTTTATCTTCTCCCTTAAGAGCATATTGGTAAGCATACTCTACTGTGGAGATTCTCCACATACTCATCTCATCTTGAATGTTAAATCTAAGGCCATATATATATA
>MU224976.1:1517060-1534136 GCA_018584345.1 Thuja plicata | reverse complement strand
CTACTTCAAGTTCTACAACTTCTTGAACAACTTCAACTCATAGTATTTTGGAATGAATTTAGCCTTCATTCTTCTAAACATCTGCCTCCACCAACATATTTTCATTTCATCATTTTCCTCTCTTCCCTTATGCAACTCTTTCCACCATAAATGATGCAGAGCGCCCTACAAGAAGACCTAGATGGGCTCCCACTTCTTACTACCACTTCCAAATCCTTATTCAGACACCCTAATTCCACAAATGTCTTCTTATGGTGTGTATTGACTTGCCTAAGAAGCCAACTCACTTCTTCTATCCCAACGTAGCTCTCCAAACTAAGATCCAATTCCCTGTAATATCTCCTTTAGGAACACTTTTCCTAAACCAAGCTAAAGATGTAGAAAAATTCACCAGGGGCTTAGACCAACAAACGTAGGTGATGGAAGGATTTGTTTAGACTCCAAGGGTAGAGAATCCACCAATGGATTCAGTCTTGCAAACCCAAGGATGGTCAAACACTAAATGGCCTATAATTCCTTGTAGCCTTATCCAGAGGGTTTTTCAAGCATAACTTTCACATACAGAAGGATCTAACTGATCTGATTAGGTTTCTAGACACCCTTTATGGAGTTTTGAAACCTCCCAAATCCTTAGCACTTTACTCCACTCTTGCACCACTAAACCCTTGCAAAGCTTACAGACCTAATTAGCTAGGTTAGGCTTGGATTGCTAAGCAAGTGATTTAAGGTGGGTGCACAGAATGAACACAAGGGATTAGATAGCTTCCTCTACCCAAAAATGGTCTAGAACCACCATTAGTTTGATCCTCCCAATCATATATTGCACATGCATGTGACTGTACTAAAGAACCAGGCTAATTAGATAGAGATAATTAGCGTAGGGCTTTGTCTCAAAAATCATAGAACTAACACTGAGCTTCTAAGCCTTAGGAATATTAAAGAGCATGATCCTAACTTGTATTCCCCAAGTGGTCGAGCAAATCCACTGGTTAAATCTCAAGTTAGGATCACATCTTTGGAGCAGACCCAGTAAACCTTGGTTTCGCTGACAGTGAGTAAGTAAAATCTCTAACTCCTATGAAACTTCACAAAAAAAAAGCAAACCAAATGGAATGTTGAAGTAACTCAAAGCATCACAAAGTTATACAAGTGGATCGACAAGATGAATCCATACCAGGTCGTACATTGTCTAAAAAACTCAGAAAACTCTTCTATTTCCTTCTCTGAGCATCAAGTTTCGTACCCAGTAAAATCTAACCTTGAGAACATCTAATACCATCATCTTGGCGTTATAGATGCTCCAAGAAGTTGGTGTGTTCGGTTACAGTTGAGTTGTCATTCTTCGAGCAACATTTTGCAAAAAGACAACTTTTTGGCAAAACTTGACAAAATTGCTAATTTGAGAAAATGCCAACCTTACCAATCTCCAAGTGTCTGGGAGAGCTCCAAAACATGTCAAGAGCCTAATCTAAGGTCTTAAAACACAAACTTCTAACTAAACTCAAAAATCACCAAAAAGGGACTAACATGGTCTAACATGGTTTTAGTAACCCATAGGTTTATAAATTACCTTAGGGTCCTTCACCTTACATAATAGACCCACACATGCACACACTAGGGTGATCCAAAGGATTCACCTTATTACAAACACTTAAGAATAAAATAGGAACTTCAGGAGGTGCCCTGCACCATACTCCCCATGGAAAAAGTAACTCGAGTCTCTTGATTTGGGAGGTCTTCAAGTGGATAGCCTATCTTCTGAATGTCTTCAGGGGTCATCCAGGTAGCATCTTCAATGGGTTGGTTTTTCCATTTGACTAAGTACTCATAGTAACTGGCTCTCCTAGTTTTCTTGTTCACTCTCTTATCTAGGATGATTTCAATCTCAGGAGGAGTTTCTTGGGGCATGTCCTTGAGTGGTTGGAGTGTAGGAGGCTCTGGAGTATCTGCAACATCATCAGTACTAACAACACCTTTATAAGCATAGATATATGCAACCTTAAAAATAGGAGATAACACAATGTGAGAAGGTAGATCAATCTTGTAGGCATTGTTGCCACATTTCTTCAGAATCTTGAAAGGGCCAAGCTTTTTCATCATAAGCTTTTTTTATTTCTCTTTGGGTAGTCTCTCCTTCTTGAGGTGAATCGTCACCAAATCTCCCACTTTGAACTGTAAGTCTCTCCTCTTTTTGTCAGCCTGTGCTTTGACTTCTCAGTGGTATGCTGCAGTTTGGTCTGCACTTCATCATGGATGTTCTTCATCACTTCTATAAAATATTCTGCTAGTGCACTTCTTTTTTCCATGTCTTTGATATCTCTGAGTTCCAATACCCCTCTAGGGTGAGTACCATATACAATCTAAAATGGAGTTAGACCAGTACTCCTATTGATTGAATCATTAAATGAGAATTTTTCTTGTGCTATAATAGTATCCCAATTGGATCCATGTTCTTGTGACATACATCTTAAAAGGTTTCCAAGGGACCTGTTTATGACTTATGTATGTCCATCAGACTGTGGATGATATGTATATGACAGATAAACATTTGTTCCTAGCTTTCTGCATAGTGTTCTCCAAAAATGGCCTAAAAACTTAGGATCCCTATCTGATATGATTGACATTGGTAGTCCATGAAGTCTTACAACTTCTCTGAAGAACAATCCTACTATGTGAGATGCATCATGAGTTGTTCTACAAGAGATGAAGTGTGTCATCTTTGAAAATCTATCAACTATAACATAAATGCTATCAAATCCAGACTTGGTCTTTAGAAGACCTAGGACAAAGTCCATACTTACTAAATCCCAAGGTTTTGAAGGGATGGGAAAAGGAGTGTACAACCCAACATTGGAGGTGTTTCCTATGGATTGTTGGCAAACTGAACAAATTTCCATAAAACTCCTAACATTTGTCTGCAATTTGGGACAATGGTAGAAACTTCTAACCAACTCCAATGTTTTATCCACCCCAAAGTGACCAACTAGGCTTCCACAATTCTTTTCTTTGATAATTTTCTCTCTCATGGATCCTTTTGGGACACACAATGACCTACCCTTGAAAAGAAGACCATCCTACAAAATAAACTCTGAGAAATCAGTGTGGTATCTATCTATTATCTCAGTGCAAATTTGGTAAGCCTCTTTGAAATCTTCATCCAAAACGTACATATCCTTCATGGCATGAACTCCAACACTCTCCAATTGAATGGTTTGGGTGGTTAGGTGTCTCCTACTAAGAGCATCAGCAACTTTTTTTACAATCCCTTTCTTACGCTTGACAGAAAATGTATATGAATGTAAGAACTCCATCCATTTCACATGTTTGTGATTAAGTTTCTCCTGCCTATTCAGAAAACTAAGTGGATGGTTATCAGTAAAGACTACAAATTCCTTGGGCAACAAATAATGCCTCCATTTCCTAAGTGATTGAACCATTGCATACATTTCAAGATCATAAGTAGAGTATTTTTTTCTTAGCTTCATTGAGCTTCTCACTGAAAAAGGAAACTGGCCTCCCTTCTTGTCTCAAGACTCCCCCAATGGATTTATTGCTTGCATCACATTCCACTGTAAACACCTTGTGGAAATCTGGTAGAACTAAGATAGGTTGCTCTGCAATATTTTTCTTCAAAAACTCAAAGGAGTCATTAGCTTCATTAGTCCATGAAAATATGCATTTTCTTCCCCCTTTAATGGTGTTGATAATGGGAGCACATATGCTACTAAAAATTCTGATGAATTTCCTATAAAAGCTACATAAACCATGGAAACTCTTTACCTCTGAAGGAGTAGTATGAGGTGGCCAATTGAGGATGGCTTCAAATTTGGAAAGGTCCATCTTGAGACTGTTCTTGGAGATCACAAAACCTAAGAACACAAGTTCTTCTTGAAGGAATACACACTTCTCTATATTTATCTTCAACTGTTCCTCATGGAGTTTTCTCATTGCCATGTCCAAATGTTTGAGGTCCTCTTCTCTACTCCTGCTAAAGATCAAAATGTCATCAAGGTATATAACAACAAATTTGTTAAGAAAAGGCTTCAAGACTTCATTCACTAGTCTCATAAAAGTGCTTGGAGCATTTGAGAGACCAAAAGGCATCACAAGCCATTCATAGAGTTCTTTTGTGGTTTTGAATGTTGTCTTCCATTCATCTCCACCTCTGATTCTTATCTAATGGTAACCACTCTTGAGATCTATCTTGGAGTAATAATTTGCACCCCCTAAACAGTCCATCAAATCCTCTATCCTAGGCATAGGAAATCTATATCTGATGGTTATCCTATTGATTGACCTAGAATCTGTACATAGTCTCTATGTGCCTTCTTTCTTGCGTGCTAGGACTACAGGGACAACACAAGGACTCACACTTTTCCTAATGAGACCTTTTGAAAATAATTCTTCAATCTGCCTTGTTATCTCTTAGTTTTGTTCAGGGGTCATCTTATATGTTGCTTTGTTTGGAAGAGTGGCCCCTGGTATGAATTCTATAGCGTGGCTCACTTCTCTTTCAGGTGGCAAAGATTTTGGTGTACTCTTGGCTATGATACCCTTATACTGGCCCAATAGTGTTTTGACCTCTTTGGGGCCTACATCCCTAGTAGGGGCCTTGACCTTTGGTTCTATCACTAATATATTCTTGGGCCTCACTACTAATACATAACAAGGTGTATCCCTTTATTTTAGTACTTTCATGAACTCTTTCTCTCCTACATGCAAGACACTGCTAGTAACATGTTTTTCTTTTTCACAGTCAAGGAGTGGATTCATCACATACTCAACACCATCCTTAACTATAGTATAGACATTATACTTTCCATCATGCTTAGCATATACATCAAATTTCCAAGGTCTACCTAATAACAAATGCCATGCATCCATCTCTGTGATATCACATATAATTTTGTCTGTATACTCCCCTATCTTGAAATCTACCCAAACTTGTTCATTGATGATAATTTGTTTTTCTTTTGTCAACCAAGAAGCTTTATAAGGGAAAGGATGATGGATTACATGCAGCTTTAACTTAGTGACTAACTCCCTAGATTCAATATTATTAGTGGATCCAGAATCAACTATAACTTTGCATACTTTATTGTTCACCTTGCAACTTGTTCTGAACAATGAATTCCTCTGAGGTGGTTTTGCAGTAGTAGGTTCTCTTAGGAGTGTCCTTTGCATCATGAGGCATTCTCCTTGTTCTGGATTCGCAAGTCTTGAAGTTGTAAAATGATAGGAGGACACACTTTGAATTTCATCTTCTTGGGTGAGTTGTACTCTTCTACCACTCTTTTCAGGACATCTAAAGGACTAGTGTCCAATTTGATTACAAGTAAAAAATTTCCCTATGAAGACACTAGGTCCTCTTCCACCAAATCTCCCTCTATTGTTTGATCTCCTTCCTCTAAAGTTTCCTCTATTATTGTGCTCTCCTTTTGACTCATGGTTATTAAACTCCCCTTGACTTCTTTGGAATGGACCCCTGCCATTGAACCTACCTCTGCCTTTGGAATTATTCCCTCTACCTCTGCTATTTTTTTCTCCTCTCCTCTTCCATTTTTCTTCAATTTTCAATGCCATTTCAAAACACTTATGTGCTGATTCAGGGTTGAATAAGCTCATTTCATCTTGAATACTATACTTCAGTCCATTTAGGTACCTTGCAAGCTTTTGTTTCTCACTCTCTGGGACTTTGGCCTTCAAGGTAGTTCTATGAAACTCTTCAGTGTATCCACTCACATCAAGGTCCTACTACCTTAGATTTTGCAAATTTTTATGGTGGGTGATCTCGTAGTCCTCTGGCACAAACTGCTTCTTGACTTCTACCAACATCTTTTTCCATGTTGAGATAGGGTTCCTCTCTTCCTCTATTCTTTCATTTTGTAGAAAATTTCACAAACTTAAGTCAGGGCCTTTCATTTTGGATTTTGCAACTTTGACCTTCTAATTTTTAGAGATAATATCACATTCAAAATAATTCTCCAAAGCTTCTATCCAATCCATGCATTCTTCAGGATCCATTTTCCCACAAAATATGGGAATGTCTGATTTTTGATCTCTCCTTCCAACTCTCTCAAGATATTCAAGAAATTTGACTTGCTCTGTGCGAATGTTCTTTGTTTCATCCTTCTCTGTGTCTTCTTCTTCTTCTTCTTCTTCTTCTTCTTCTCCTGCTCTTTTTGGAGGTCCTTCAAATTATTTATCTCCTCCTCCATCTTCTTGTTCTTGGCTACTTGTTCTCTGAAAATTTTAGCCAACTCCACATTTGTGATTCTAGTAGGAAATTCCTCTCCTTGAGGCTCTTCTGTTCTGTCACCCATTCTTGAATTCTTCCAAGGTCTTAGCAGGCTCTGATACCACCTGATGCAGAGAGCACTGCAAGAAGACCTAGACGGGCTCCCACTTCTTACTACCACTTCCAAATCCTAATTCAGACACCCATATTCCACAAATGTCTTCCTAGGGTGTGTATTGACTTGCCTAAGAATCAAACTCACTTCTTCTATCCTAACTTAGCTCTGCAAACTAAGATCCAATTCTCTGCAATATCTCCTTTAGGAACACTTTCCCTAAACCAGCTAAAGATGTAGAAAAATTCACCAGATGCTTAGATCAACAAACCTAGGTGATGGAATGCTTTGTTTAGACTCCAAGGGTAGATAATCCACCAATGGATTTAGTCTTGCAGACCCAAGGATGGTCAAACACTAAATGGCCTAGAATTCGTTGTAGCCCTATCCAGAGGGTTTTTCAAGTATAACTTTCACATACAAAAGGATCTAACTGATATGATTAGGTTTCTAGACACCCTTTATGAATTTTTGAAACCTCCCAAAGCCTTAGCACTTCACTCCACTACTGCACCACTAAACTCTTGCAAAGCTCACATACCTAATTAGCTAGGTTAGGATTGGATTGCTAAGCAAGTGGTTTAAGGTGGGTTCACAGAATGAACACAAGGGATTAGATAGCTTCCTCTACCCAAAAATGGTCTAGAACCACCATTATTTCGATCCTCCCAATCATATATTGCACATGCATGTGACTGTACTAAAGAACCAAGCTAATTACATAGAGATAATTAGCCTAGGGACTTGTCTCAAAAATCACAGAACTAACACTGAGCTTCTGAGCCTTAGGAATCTTAAAGAGCATGATCCTAACTTGTATTCCCCAAGTGGCCAAGCAGATCCACTGGCTAAATCCCAAGTTAGGATCACATCTTTGTAGCAAACCCAGTAAACCTTGGTTTCTCAGATAGTGAGCAAGTAAAATCTCTAACTCCTATGAAACTTCAAAAAAACAAATCAAACCAACTAGAATGTTGAAGTAACTCAAAGCATCACAAAGTTCTTCAAGTGGATCCACAAGATAAATCTGTACCAAGTCGTACATTGTCTAAATGACCCAGAAAACTCTTCTATTTCCTTCTCTGAACATCAAGTTATATACTCAGTAAACTCTAACCTTTCTAGAAGGCATGAGAACATATAATACCATCATCTTGGAGCTATAGATGCTCCAAGAAGTTGGTGTGGATGGTTACAGTTGAGTTTTCATTCTTCGAGAAATATTTTGCAAAAGTTGCTCATGCAACATTTTGGAAAAAGATAACTTTTTCTCAAAACTTGACAAAATTGCTAATTTGAGAAAATTCCAACCTTACCAACCTCCAAGGGTGTGGGAGAGTTCCAAAACATGTCAAGAGCCTAATCTAAGGTATTAAAACACAAACTTCTAACTAAACTCAAAAATCACCAAAAAGGGACTAACATGGTCTAACATGGTTTCAGGAACCCATAGGTTTATAACTTACCTTAGGGTCCTTCGCCTTACATAATAGACCCACACATGCACACACTAGGGTGATCCAAAGGATTCACCTTATTAAAACACTTAAGCATAAAATAGGAACTTTAGGAGGTTCCCTGCACCAATAAAGAAGCATGCCCCTTCAACTTAGTTTGTGCTATCATAACCTTCTGCGGATCATTAATATCTTTAAGCTCAAAGTAGTCCTCCAATCCACCTATCTAGTCTATCTAATATTTTGGATGCAATGAGCCAAAAATACTAGATACCTCCATTCTATGAACTTTACTCACTCAAGCCACTACTCTCAACAATCTCTCTTCTCTCTCATTTGTCGATCCTTTAGCCTCTCCATCCTCTAGTTCTTCTGAAACCTCTTCATATTCATCCTCCAGTTCTAGATTCCTTTGCAAAGCAACTAATGCATTTCAGATCTCATTCCTTACTTTATTTATAAATTCTTCCATCATTTTTTATATCCTTATAGGGTTCATCCTTCTCAACAACGTCTCTCCCTTCACTCTGGTACAACTGTCTTAGCTCGACGATCTGACTACATGGTTTCAATTGTCTCTCACTTGATGATCTATTGAACACACTTACACCCTGCCTCAAGTCGACAATCTGTTCACCCATGGGATTCCCCAAGGGTCACAACCCGTTCAAGGTTCACAACCAATATCATTTCCTCTCTGATCCATCTTGCAAAAGTCTTCTAAAATTGTGGTTAGATCCTCACTCTATAAAAAACTACTTGTATGGATTCGAAACCTCAAGAATGAAAATATGTTATCATAGGAATGAAAAATTGATGCAGTCACAATAGGAGGATCCACCTAAGCTATCAATTCAAGAGAAACACCTTGAGGACATGGAGATAGAGAAGAAGTCCCTTGATGAAGCTCTGCCTATAGTACTGGAGAATGCATAGATCTCATCCATTTTTTTGAATGACCAGCCTTATTCATGTTGGTCAGACCTTGGAGAAGACATGGAAAATAGATACAATTATCTTGGAAACCTCTTTTCAAGATATACTTCATATGGTATAAGTTTTTTTGAGAAGATCTACAATTTTGATGTGTATATAGTTAATTTTTTTAGTATACCTTTTCCATTGATGTCAAAGGGGGAGTAATAAGTGTAGTATGAAAAATGTAATCGATAGTTTTCCATTAGACACTTTGTCATTTTCACAAAGTGTTTCCATCAATGCCAAAGGGGGAGATTTTTGGCAGGTGGCTTGATGAGTATAACATATAGGTTGTCATTTATGGAAACACTACTTATTATCATGGTCGCTTGGAGTGTACAATCCAGTTTTGGATATTCTGTTTGAAATAATGACTAAGTCTAGGAAGCAGTTGACAAGGTACAATTGTACAATTTTTCTTAGTGAGCACAGTATGTGGTGAATTAAGTCATGTGAGCTTAGAGGAATGTATTATAGGATGTAGTAGACCTTCAATTAAGGTCTCTTGTATTTTGGAGTTGAATAGAGAGAGTTACAACTTGATGAGGTTACGTGGAGACAATGTAGCAATGTAACAGGGCATATGAGTGGTCGCGATGTTTAAGGGAGTAACATGTGGATTCCAGAAGTGCTACTTTGGTTTTGGTTTGGGTCCTACCCTATCTTTGTTGATATATGATTGTCGACTATGTATTTGTTATTTGATTATTTGTTGGACATGTTTTGTGATGTATTTGTGGGTCGTCTGGAAAGGTTATGAGATCGAGTATATATGTGAAGATTTTTTGAGATGCAAAGATGTGTGTGTAGATAGATGTATTGTGATGTCAGAATCAGACAGAGGACGTTGTGAGATATAACTGGGACTACTTAAGCATAACAGATGCTTGTACAGATCACTTTGTGATAAATCATTGTAAAGATAGTTTTGCATTGTGAGAGCAGTGAGCTCCTTGTATTACCCCTAACAAGGTTTCTATCCTTTAACATGGATATGTATTGAATGTAATATTCAGATCCTAATAGGGCTAGGTCTTTTAACATGGACATTATACTCTTAGTGCATTATTTGTGGGTATCATCTCCAATGGGGTTTTCCCTTGGCCAGGGTTTCCTCGTTAACAAATCATGGTGTTATGAGTTGTTTAGTTTATGTGTATGTTCTCCTTATTTCAGTAATTGCATGGTTAAGCTTGAATTTGCTAAGTTTGAAATTAAAGTGTTGTAATGCTGATTAACCCCCCTCTTAATATTACTTAATCCTAACAGTTTGTTTCTAAATGTATACATGAATAAGTTGGGCCAGGGGCCTAACTTGATTCGCAAGAGCTTCCTATGGTAAAGCACGAGGTCATGAGGTCTAGTCTCCCCCAACCCAAGTGGTACCAGAGAACATGTTGCGTTGGCATCACTAGTCACATTAAAAAGCTTATTGAAGGAAAATAATGTTGTTTATAGGAAGTGTTATACCTGATTTTTGCGTTGTGTGTGAATAAGTTTGTTACGCAAACAAATTGTATTGAAATCCCAATTTGATATTTCGCTTGTGTGACCTTTCCCCCTATTTAAAACTTGGGACAAAAGGATGATTACCTATAACAGTAGCATAAATAAACTTATCGTACCATTTATAGTTCCCAAGATAGTTTGAAGTCTTCATTACCAAACACAAACAAAGCATGCCTAAAAAAGTTACACTCTATAATGATGAAACTTCATCTTTACCTGTCATTTTACTCAATAACCCCCCTTAGAAAATTTATCACTAAATGCACTCTGAACATTTTATTTTTTACTCAAATCTATTTTTCCATGAATTTAAATAGACTTTCCTTCATGTTTTGTTAGGTCACCACATCTATTTAGGAGATTCTATCAAACATAAAATCTATTGGCTTGATGTTTATAATGGAATGTTTTATACTAAACATGAAACCTTTGGTGGAAAGAGGTTAGAATAAACTTTAAAAAATTGTGTTTTCTTTTATATTTATAGAGAATTGTTTCATGTTCACACATCTTAATTGTCCAATAAATTTTCAAGCTTATATGAACAACAACATAAAAGAATGATAAATTAGTTTTATAGTATTTAAAATTATTGTCTAACCTTTACTTGATTAAATTTTGTAAAAAATTTATCTTTGAAAAAAAAATCTTCATAGCAAACATCATTTTTAATGAGCAACATTCATAAAATGGTTGTTTCACACAATAATTGACACCCATCCACTAGAATCTCATATTTCATATAAATGACAACCTAAATTTTAAATAGACAAAAGTAAACTCTACATCTCCTATAAAAAATGTCTCCACTTATCCTCATTAAATTAATAACTAATTTAATTATTTTTATACTACTTGTAAAACATATCAAATGTGACTAATCTAGAAGCAAATGCCATTTTACAAGTCTTGTCTTTTGAAAATTATTCAACTATAAATGTTTCTTATATCCCATCTTTCATCATCTATGTAAGAGCTGGACAAAATCATCAACATCAATAATAGCTTTAGGTATTTTGCCAAGTAATTAGCATTTCACAATAAATGATATAATTAACCAATTGAACTATTTTGTAACTCAAGTCAGTTACACCCTCTTTGAAATCTGATTTAAAAAATCACATTCCTTACAAATAATAAAGATAATCAAATCAACAATTAACAAAATGATAGAAGAAAATAAAAAATACAAATTCTTTATTTAAAAATTTTCTTGATCAATAGTTACCAAGAAGATTTATATAAAACTGATACCAAGAATTGTAAAACCTATAAAAATATGTGAGTAAGAAGCCTTTCAAAAACTTTTTTAATCACACTCTCCAACCACACAAAATGATCATAAAAGATCTAGAGAGGACATTCAAATAGCATATTATATTAAAGTATGAAAACAAAACAAACTAGACAAAGACTAAGCCGGGACTGTCATGCTAACCCACATACTAAGAAAGACAACAATCTGCTTTAACAAAGTTTTACTGCAAATAATCCAGCCCATATTTACAAAAAATTCTTCTTCTTTTTCTTTGCTTGCTCTGTTGAATCTCAACCCTCTGCTCTGTCAAAATCTTGCAGCTCTTTAATCCTTTTTTCATCCATACTGATTAAGGAACAATATATCAACCAAACCAATAAAACAGTCAGGATTACGTAACATAATTTCAACAAATATATAATAAATACCATGCTCTTAATTGATAAAAACCCAATAAAACATCACCAATACAAAAAAAAAACTCTGTAATTGCAAGCCCAATATCCTTTGCAAACACTCTATCGTCGTCATTCCATTCCAGAATGTATGAACTCCTCCACTGGTGTGAGCTCCAAGTCTGCCATTATCATACTCAGGCAAAGCTTAAAGCTCACACCAGTTAGGAGGAGTCCATACTTGGATGGTATTTTTTTTTGTTTATACGAAATTTGTATGTCATATGAATATATATATAAGATCTCAGGTGAATGGGAAAGAATATATGTTTGGCGTTTCCTGCAAGCAAATGCTGTAAAGTTAGATATTCCAGATGCTTTTCTTTTTAATAACTTTGTGGACTGGATTGGAAAGCCATAGAAAAAACAACATTATTAGTTGGTGGTGCATGCAATAATAGATTCGATTAATGACTTCAAAGATAAAGTGGAGACTTTCCCAAATTGAGTGCATAGCTTTATTATTCATGTGTCTAATCCTTCCTTTTACTGAGATTCTCAACTTCTTTCTTATCCAAAAAAATCGTGCTGGTTTTGTTGGTATTTGTTTGGTGTGTTTGAGATGGGTAGCTAAGCTGGTGACCAGTTTAGAATCAGCTCTCTCTAATGATTTCAAGTTTAGCTTTGGTGTGAATTGGAATAGTAGATATGAAAGAAAGTAAAACATTTGTATTTATATTTATAATTTTAAACTGTCAAAGTTTTTTGATTGGATATTTATTGGATTATAGATTTTATAGTAATATTTTTTTTAATGGGGAAAATGTTTTTAATCATGAGTTAGAAATCGGTGAGGTTAGGAAGGAGGAATCTCATTCCCATTTTAACATATAACAATATCACTTCATTAGGGTTGAATCTTAATGACAAGAACAATAATAAATATGTTTCATTAGCCTCCCTGATCCAAACTATTATAAATATTTTTAGTTAACAAAATAAGACATTGATGATGAAAAGGCGATTCAACTTCATGCAAAGATGGTGCTATTTTCTGTATATTCTATGTACAATATTTACTTTTAGTTAATATTTCCATAAAAATATTTGTATTTGGGTCATTAGTTTCATTTCTCTTTTATAAGATGATGCATTGTTGTCATGTAAAGTCATTTATAGTCTATGTTTTTTTATTTGTGTCATTACTTGCATTTCTCTTTTGTACGATGATGCATTGTTGTCATGTAGAGTCTTTTATAGTCTATTTTTTATTTGCGACACTACTTCCATTTTTCTTTTATAAGATGATGCATTGTTGTCATGTAGAACCTTTTATAGCTTTGCTAATAGATTTATTTTAGATTGAGCCAATTTGTCAAAGGACAAAATAATATTTTCATATCTAGATTTAAACTTTATTACTCAATAGCTTTAAATTGAGTATGATTGATCATTTAAAATAAATTAATTGAAATTGTTAATAAATATGAAGAAATACGAATAATAAGGAACTAAAGTTTGGTTTGAAATTGGTGGAAGTAGGATTCTAACTTACATAATAATGTGTTAGAGACCTACTAATAAAAAGTTGAAGTGAGATTTTGGATTGAAGAATTGAGATAGCTGAGATCTAAGAATCTAATATTTTAGCAAGCAATTGCATTAGGGATCTTGTTTATCTTGCATAATTTCCTCAAAATGGACCTCAAAAATATTAGATTTTTGAAACTCTCAATATATATATCTAATGTGAAGAAAACTAGATGGTGCTAAGGAGTATTATAGGACCTACAACATATGGATTGAAGCTCAAGATTTTTTTTGAAATTTGGTGGCACCCCAAGGCTGAGTTGATAGAAATAGATAAAGTGTGGCAATAAATGTCAACATGGTGGTGATAATGGAGATCAGTTTGGTGGTGGAAATGGATGTCCTTAAGATAATTGTTGACATATTATTTTAGAACTCAATGTAACTCAATAAGTAACTGTGCTTTTGGTGTAATATTTATATAACACTTATTATATTAAGTATACTTAGAGAATTTCATTTTTATGAAACAGGTAAGCTAGGATGATAAGTTTAGGATACTACCTTAATATCTTTATTCTTTTCAAATTGGAACTTAGAGGCTATAAATTATAGCAATAATCCTTTCATTTATCATATAATTGAATTCAAATATTAAAATGTTAAATTTTTTATATTTTGATTACATCATCATAATGTTGTTTCGTTCTTGGTAGATTTATATCATTTCTTTATTATATCTAGTATGTTATAGAAGTAGGGTAAATTAGGTGGCATTTTATTTCAAAATTTGGATTATTTTTTGTTATTTTTCATTTGATTTATATTCTTTTACTTTGTGTCACTTTTGATCACCCATTGTGGAATGGCTCTAGGAAATAATGGGTTCTTTCATTATAATCAGGAGGGTCAAATTAGTTAGTGCAAACTTTTTGTAGTGCCTACCGTGTTGCCATCTTTCTATGCATCTATCATTATGATTCGAGATAGACCCTTGTGTGTGTGTGTGTGTGATACTTTCAATTACTAATCTACTCCTTTGTCCATATGATGTCATTACTGATGTGAGTAGTTGGTTATTTAGGTGCTTCAGTAGTGACCATATATGCATGATGTGTGTGCTAGTGATGTCATGATGTTGTATGATGATGATTGGATGCATTTATATTTCACCGTGATGTTTTGGTTTTGAGACTAAAATACTCTTATGCTCTATGACCTAGTATATTGTCTTCTATGTTATGGATGAATTTATTAGTTCTTACATGCATTATGTTTCATGGGATTAATGATATGAAATTATATGTTAGAGATGTGATATTTTAATGATTACAAGATGCAATGGATATGTTTGTAGACCTTATGACAAGACATGTTGTCAATTAGTGCCAAAACACTTAGTTATTCATATGGTTATAGTGTTGACTGAGCCAGCATCTTGAAGTGTTACCCAAGCTAAGCAGTTGCAGTTTCGATCGAGCAGTTAGTTCCAAATAGTATCACCCGAGTCACCAGTGTTAACCAAGTTGCATACCATCTCCAAGTGATCAATGTGGCTTAAGCACCCAGTGTCAACCAAGTGCTAGAGTTGCCAGTTCACTGTGTCGCCCGAGTGTCAGTATATCACCCGAGTGGATTACTAGACCCGAGTATCAGTATTAGGCCGACTTAGTACATATTATTTGATACTGTTTAATATGATAAGTAGCCGACTTATGGACGTAATTGATTTGGATATGTATATATGTAAGACACTTTGTTTATCCAAATTATCATGTAAGACATATATCAATCATCGAAACAACATTGATGCAAAAATAAAGAGGTAGATTGATTACAAGGCTAGAACAGTATAAAGGAACAATAGAGACTCATCTATCACATTTAAGTGATCAGTATTACTTCAAAGGATCTTATTCATAAAATTAGAGTTGCATAGCACTGGTTCATCCTAACAGGTGTATCAGTCAAAATCCTTTAACAAGGTGGACTTAACAGTCCTTCACAAATCTCCTAGCAGAGTGCATACTTAACTATATTATATAAATCCTCTCACAAGGTGGACCTAAAAGTCCTTATTGCTCCTAACAGGGCAGACCATCAGAAGTGATCAATTGTAAGCCTTAACCGGCCAACTTTATTACTGCAGTTCTAAATCTTGTGGGTATCATCCCCACCCCAGTTTTACTTTCTATTTGGAAGGTTTCTAGGTCACCATATCTTGTGTCAGGTCTTATGAATATTTATTGATTTTATGTTCCATGCATGCAATTAGATTAGACAATCTAATAAAGGATAAAACTAAAGAAGTTTTATTGGTTCCTCATTCACCCCCCCTCTTAGTCACCTAGCCTGTAATATACTTCCAACTGTTGGTATCAGAGAAAAGGTTCTCTTATCAGAAGTTTAACATCTAGATAGAAAAGGTCAGAGGTAATGGAAATATACAGACTAGAGAAAGCCATTGAAAATGAAAAGATAGATCTAAAAGTGGCCATGGATCAAATCAGAAAATTCAAGGAGCAGCTTTCTCATTCCTTGAAAAGAATTAGCAATGCAAATGAATGACAAAGGTTACATAGAAGAAAGAATTGAAGATTTATGCAAAGAAATAAATTCTAAAGAAGTTGATGTAGCCATTGAAGACCTACCTGCAAATAATTTCACTTTACATGAAGAAGTCACAAAGTTGAAGAGAGAACAAGAAACTCATTCAGTTAGAATATGTGAAGTCATGGAACAAAAGAACCAAGCAAAAAATGACAGAGAAATGGAACAAGAAGATAAGAAATTTCTAAGTACAATATTAGAGGAAAAATATAATGAAATCCATAATTTGTCACTTCAGCAAGTAGATATGATAAATCAACTCAATAGTGCAAATCAAGAAATTATCAATCTGAGGACTGAAAATGAAAGACTGCAAAATGATCTCAATACTGAAAAACAAACCAATGAGAGTATGATGAATTCACAAGTAAGCATGGATTAGTTGACAGAGAAAACTCAATTCATACATCATGGACAGACTATATTAGGTTATACTGAACAAGGTGAATCCTCACAGCAAGGAGCTCAAAAGAATAAGAAACCTACATGTAATCATTGTGGTAAAATAGGGCATACATCAAAAAGTGTTGGAGCAATGGAAAGTCAAATTTTAATAGTAAGTACTACAGGTGCAACAAGCACGGACATAGGGCAAGTAAATGCAGAAACCTAAGTTTGAAGGAAAATGTTTCAATTGTAACAAACAAGGTCATAAATCCGCAGACTACAGAACTAAGAAGTGGAACCCTACTGAACAATTAGCTAAGGCAATTTTTGGTTGGGATTACAACACTTGGATGGCATTTTTTCCTTATACAAAATTTGCATGCCATATGAATATATATAAGATCTTAGGTGAATGGGAAAGAATATATGTTTGGTGTTTCCTCCAAGCAAATGTTGTAAAGTGATGCAGGGATGCTCCCCTTAATACCACAAACACACGACAGAAACAAAGAGAAACAACAAAAATTTGCAAGAACAGAAAATTGGCTTCTTATTGGCTCCACAAATGTGGAATTACAAACTTCAGAATTACAATATCA
>MU224976.1:1437018-1461974 GCA_018584345.1 Thuja plicata | reverse complement strand
TAACTGTAATAGTTTTTGATCAATACATTGTGCAGGTTTTGGAGTGCTGGGGTTTTTTACCGAAAGGTTTTCCCCAGGGTATATCATTGTGTCATTCTCTGTTTTCTGTATGCATGGTATGTGATTGCAATATCTTTGTTAAAGTAGTTAACGAATCTATTCAGTTGTAAGGATTTAAAAGAATTTGCATAATACTTTCCTATAGAGATTAGCGTAGGAAGCTGTTTCCGCACCTGAGTTTCCTTACAGTTAGCACATATCAAAAAAATTTGAATACTTAAAATAGACGTGAGTTAGATTCTGGGGTGTTGAACTAAGTGACAGGAGGAAATGAAAGACAAGGGACTCCTTGGGACCCAGAGTCTAGATAAACTAGCCATTATCAATGTAATCGGTAGTAAGCTATATTTGGTTGACATGGGTCGTCATGTGACCACGTGACAGATGGCGTAAGGAATTAATGGTGACAAGTGGGCCAACACAGATAACTTGAACACTAGATGGGACAGGGTTTAAATGCCCACTCATGGGAAACTAATCCTACCATTAAGGTGATAAGACAGAGGAGAGAGAACATTGCAATGGCTCGACTTGGTGAGGTGTCAAATTTCAAACCATAGCAACCTTGAGCTCGACAAGGTGGTTGAAAACAGGATGGAGCATGACAAGCTCATCAGAATAGGATACTCACAAGCTATACATGAGTTTATAGAGGGCCAAAGGCTGAGACATATATACACTAAAATACAAGGAACCGAAGCTCTGCGAGGACCAAAGCAAAGCTCACAAAACAATGGTGACATTTATACAGTATCTACAAATTGCTTACATGATTATACAACATTTACACATGCACAAGAGCTACCCAATGACAATGTACATCATATACACTAGTTTACAACTACGCAGAGGGTGGATAATCCTCTAGCAGAGCCAACCCACCAACGGGAGGCAACCCAAAAGAGAAACACAAAAAGGCAAAAATGACAGAACCAAACAAAAGCGAAGAAAAAGAAAACAAAAAGAACCAGAAAGCAAGAAACTAGGGAAGGTGAAACTGAAAACCTACCTATAAACATGATGAAGAGTTCAGAAGAAGATCATGGGGAGCACTCTATAACAATTCTACCCTCAAATGATCATGAACAAGCATCGCAAATCAAATTTTAATCAACCACTAAGAACAGAGCAATTCACAGTTTAATCACCTTAATCACCTAAGAATATCTATGAATGCTCTTAAGTGTTTTTAATTGTGGTAACAGTAAAAATGACAGGTAATTTCCATTTATACCCTTAGGGTAAAAACAAGTTACATTCTTCTCCGCAAACTCTGAAACAGGCAGACCTCCAGACTCTAGGCCCGGAGATTCCACGCAACTATGCCTTCTCACGAAAGAAGACATAGTTGAAGAGAATCCCAGAGTCTGGAATCCAGCTCTAGAAAGAATAACAAACTCTGAGACTGGGCCCGAAGGCACAAAATACATAAAGAAAAAGAAAGACAAACCTCACAGGAGCAACGCCCAGAGGAAAGAGAAAAAGTGAAAAAGGGGGGACCCAATATTTTGCACACAAAATGTAGGGACGGGCATGCAGGACATAACAAATGGCGACTATCTAGGACAAATGCCTTAGCACATTTGAAAACTATGGAATCTCTGGTTAGCAAAACCAGAATCAATCATTACTTGGAGCATCCTTCTTGCAAGGAGCGAAGCATTTGAGAAAATATGGCCCATATATGATTTAATCCTTGGTCTTTCTTCAATTGTGAAGTGTGTGCTTTGAAAGGAAATCAAGTCGATGACCTCTGGGAGAAGTAGAGAAGAGGCACTAAATATATCAAACCAAAGTCATCAAATCTGCTCATTTCCCCCAGATACCAAAATTCCTCCATTCTTTAGTTGTCATTATTTTCCCTTCTTGGATCGGAAGGTGGTACTCCTTTCACCATTAAGCTTAGGCTAATTTTAATGGTGGTACTTCTTTCACCTTTCCATCCACTTCAAATTTCTAAATAGGGGATAAAAATCTGGACCTAGAAAGAATTTAAATGGTTTTTAGACTTGGGCCAACAAACTAGTGTGACCGATCTACTCTCAGTGTGTCTGATTACTTTTTCCTTTTGATTTTGATCTAACTGATTTCCAGACTTTCGGCAGATGAATCTGATTAAGATTACTCATATCCTATTAAAAAACTTACAAAATAACTCTGGAGTGCGGACCAATTCCACCATGCTAACAATAGATTCCACGTTCACCATAATGCAAAAGGTACCATTCCAGAGACTAGATGTTATGCGAAGCATACCGGTCTACAAAAGGGCGGGAAAAACACTGATAACCTAGAAAAGAAAGAACAGAGCCCAAAACAAAATGAAAAGGAAAAGGGACAATCCCGGAGGACAACCAACAAAACTATTTTCAAGGCAAGGCACCCCAAACAGAGCAATGGGAAGGATATTTACAAGTAGGACATTACATAAAATACAACTCTGGACAAACTCACCTTATTTGAAATAATGCTTGAGAAACTGTCCATTAACGGGAAATGAAATGGCTTCTCCGGTCATGGTACTGAGGCAATAAATATTTTCCCTGCAGATCTCAGATATCAAGTATGGTCCAAGCCAGAGCCGTTGGAATTTGGTGTGCTTTCCTTTCTTTTCCTGGGCCTTGTCCCACAAAAGGACTAAGTCCAAAATATGAAAGGCCTTATACTGGGCTCTTCGGTCAAACCATAATTTTACTACTACTTGGTGATGTGCAAAGTATTCAAGGGATGTATCTCTTTGTTCTTCCATTCTCACCAAGTTTAAAAGTGGGACTTCCACGATGTTGTCCCAGTTGCCAAATTCTTGCATGAACTGTAACACTAGGATCTGTAGGTTAATAGGGAACACTGGGTTTTGGCCATAAACTAGGTGGAATGGGGAAGTCCCTAGGGCTGCCTTTATTCAGATATGATATGCCCAGAGAGAAAACCTAAGCTTTTGGTGCCATTCCTGGGGATTCTGTTCTAATAGATGTTTGATCACCTCAAGTAAATTCTTTTTGGTCGATTCAACAACACCGTTCCCCTAAGCGTAATAGTTGCTGGAGAAATTTAGAGTGATCCTTCTATCATAGGTCCATTCAAGTAATATTGCCAAAGAAAATGCCAGACCATTGTCACATACTATAACAAAGGGCATTCTAAATCGGATGACGATATTTTCTTCCAGGAATTTTATGACTACATCTACCGTGTTGTTTTTACAAGGGATCGCTTCAAACCATCACGTGCAATAATCGGTAGCAGTCAAGATGTACCAGTGGATGGCAGATGAGTTGGGGTTGAATTCCCTAATAAATTCAAATGCCCATTGGGAAAAAGGTCTAGCTTCAAAGACTGGTCGCAAAGGCATAGCCGGGTTCCGCTCATGATGTGTTGCAGTCTGGCAAGTGTGGCATTTCCTGACGTGAGTGTAGACATCCTTAAAGATATAGGGCTGATAGTATCTGGCCTGAAAGATCTGATGGGTAGTGGCGTCAGCTGAGCCATACCCAGTTCCAAACTACCTCTAGAATTTTTTGATTATCTTTGCAGCTTGAACCCTATCAATGCACCGGAGGTACACTCCCTCATAGTTCCTTCAAAAAAGCATGGCATTTTTTATCATGAAGTGTGCACTTTTCAATCATAGGGCACGATGTTTTTTTAGAGGCAATCCCTCTGGGAATTTGTTGTTCAACAATAAGTACACTAGGTCTGTGTACCATGGATCTTGAGTGATGGACTCCACTGTATATGCCTGACATTCAATGTGTGGAATCTCTTCTTTCATTGCTCTACATAGTCCCTGGCCTCGAACTATCTTCATGGGTTGCATTTTCAAATCATACTCTTGGAGTATGGCCATCCATTTCCCCTTTCTTTCACCCAATTCACTCTGCATCAGTAGAGATTTTACTGCCTGGTCTGGGATGATAGCATGTGCTTTTCTCCGGAGAATATCATGTCAGAATTTCTTCATAGCATAGAAAAGAGCAAAGGCCTGCTTTTCCAGAGGTGAATACCAAACTTCTGCATTCTTAAAGGGGGAGTTCATGAAAGCTATTGGTCATTCTTCCCCTTTGATCTTCTGGGTCAAAACTATCACAGTAGAATGCGGTGAAGCAAAGGAATATATGTAAAAGGGGAGGGAATCATTCAGACTAGCCAAGACTGGGGCCTCTACTATCATTTTTTAAATCGGGGCGAATGCCCACTTTGCCTTAGGGATCCACTCAATCTTAGTATCTTTCTTCATCATTTCATTGAGTGGCTTTACGATCTCGACAAATACGGTGATGAATCGTCGGACAAAGTTGATCTTCCCAAAGAAAGATCTCATTTCCTTCTTGCTTTTGGGAATTTGTAGGTTTAGCAGCACTTCAAATCTCTCAGGGTCAATAGATATACCCTTCTCGGAGATAATATGCCTGAGAAACTTCCCTTTAGTGACCCCGAATATACATTTCTTAGGGTTGAGGGATATTCCATACCGGAAACATCTCTTACAAATCTGGACGAGGTGGGCAGAATGATCACGCCTGTCTTGGGAAAAGATGGTCAAATCATCCATGTAGATGATTATACATCGATTCACAAGGCCCTCGAATGCAATGTCCATAGCCTTTTGAAATGTGGCCCCTGCGTTGATCAAGCCAAAGGGAATTCTCTGGTAGGAAAACATTCCCCACTTGGTGGTGAATGTCATTTTATCTCTATCTTCATATTTAACCATGACCTGGTTATACTCGGAGTACCTATCCAAGAAGGACATCATTTGTGATCTATTCACTATTTGCAATACCTCATCCAACAAGGGGAGAAGGTGATTATCTTTCTTGGAGGCTTTGTTTAAATTTCAAAAATCCACGCAAAGGCGGATCTCACTGCTTTTCTTCCTCACAGGGACTAGGTTGGAAACCCATATATTATGTCAGATTGGAAAGATGATCTTGGCTGATAGTAGTTTTTGAACCTCCTGATGAATCAAAGGCTCAATCAATGGGTTGACGAGTTGTTGCTTTTGCTGGAAAGGCTTAGTGTTAGGTTTAAGTGGGATAGTATGAGTCATAATGGATTTATCATAGGTTTTCAAGTCCTCATACCCCCACGTGATTACATTGATGTATTCTCAGAGAACCATGAAAATATTCTCCTTCTCCTAAGGTGAGCGGGAGGTGCCAATGTGTATCCATTTTTCTTCACCATCCTGGCTAATGTTGACTTTCTCAAATTTACCTCCCTTAGAGGAGGATGATACCTTTTCCTGGCCCTGAGGGTCCAAGTCGAAGATATGTTCAAGTGTGACCATCCCCTTAGGGATGGTGTTGGTTGGTAGGTCCATGATCCTGTCATCTTCATCACCCTGCCAAGTATCATTGTGATCTCTTTCTTCCACTATCTAGTCCTCAAAAACACCAACATTGGCCATGAAGGTCAGGATATGTTGGTCATCCTCAAAGACCTAAAAATGGGTGACATTGTCTGGAATGGATAGGGTGGGGACCATCTCAACAGAGAATTTCCAAAGCCGGGATCCAGTCATTGGCTCGAGAGTGCTGGCAGACATAGCAAGGGCATCTGGAACATAGTTCCTTTTCCAGGGAATAAGATTAATGCCAAAGGCATCAAAATATTTGACAAGGCTCCATGCCTGGTTGCGGTATGCAGCCAGCCTTTTGTCATGACAGGTTTATTAACTCTAGACTTTCTTAACAATCAACTCTGAATCACCCAGGGCCCGGAGGTGAGTGATCCCTTTTCTTAGTGCAAATAGGAGTCCAAGGACCAAGGCCTCATACTCTGTGACATTATTCGTGTAGTTGAATTTTAGCCTATAAGATGCAAGGAAGGATTTCCCCCGCGGGTTGATCAATTCCACTTCGGCCCCATAGCCTTGTTTGGATTGGGACTTGTCAAACTTAAGGGTCCACAAGTCATCATGTGTTGTCTAGGGCCAGGAAAATGAAGTGGTCTTTGGATTATCTCTGGGAGGAATGGGAGGAGTTTCCTCCAGATTTGATGGCACATGGGTGAGGTTTTCCCCCGGGGAGATCTATGGTTGAGATGTCTAAACTAGCGGCACCATGGGGGTGTTGTTAAGGGACTTACTGGGCCTAGGCATGCTTACTTTATGTTTCTCTTCCCGGAAGTTATTGATGTGTTGGGTAGAAGTAGAGAGGAAAGGCTCACACTCTAGCTCCAAATGTTTCTGATAATGCACCCAGCACCAAGTGCCAGAAAAGAGTGTAGCAGGGGTCGTTGTGGTACCCTAAGAGTTAATATCAACCCTCAATTTTTCATCCAGGTCCTGGGTTCTCTGAGAAACTATGGGGTCCTCCCCGGGGGTGAAATTGAATGTTAAGATCTCAAGGGGTTTGTACACCCCAAGGGTAGTCTCAGAGAAGAGGACTTCATTTACCCTACCTACTTTGGTGAGGGCCTATTTCATCCGGGGCTCACTTTCAACCTAGATCCTGTTAGATTCTCCCTCTCAGGGGAGCCACAAGTGGGAAAAGTTGGTCGAGAAATATCCATTCAGGGAATTGGACCAATTGCGAGTTAGTAACATCCCATAAGTCTCTGGGAAGTCCACCACCTAGATGTCAATCACACTAGCTATCCCGGGGACCTGGATGAGTTGAATCTAGACATTCTTCAACTCACCTACCATTTTTATAGTAGTTTTATCCAGCTGGATTACTGTGCCGTTAGATGGGGTAGGGCAGAATCTGAGCCTCTGGCATATGGACAGAGGCATGATGTTTCCTGAAGCCCCAGAATCTACCAGGAAATTATGTATATTCTTCCCTTGTATGTTTAGCCCTAGTAGGAAGGGAGGATCTTTAGTGTTCCCCTAGAAGACAGCCGCATTGGCATCATCAAAATTGATAGTCTTTGGTGGGCGACTAACGACTTTTGAGTTTCCCAAGAGCTTCAGAAGGGACTTCTTCTGCTTGGGATAGTTTAGAAAAACCTCCATCAAGGTCATGGAGGTGGTAGTTTTCTCTAGCACCTTCATGATGTCAAACCTCCCCCTCAAAAATTGGTGGCTTCCCTCAGCCGGGTCCTTAGCTTGATTAGAGCCAGGGCCTTTTGGAGGGATGGATCAATCAATCATGTTTTCCCAGGGAGGGATGTCTTTGGGAGGCGTAGGTGTATAAACTGGTCATTTACCAGCCTAACTCTGCATGTTGTAAGGAGTCCATGGGTTGGTGAAGGCATTGGCCTCAAAGGCCAAAATAGATTCATCAAAGAACCCCTGTAAATTGGGCTCTTCTTCGTCTCCCTTGTCTGTTCCAAAGAAGACGGTCTCATACGTAAAGGCACTATGAGTGGGCTCCTGTGCAGATGTTTCCAGGGGTGATGGATCAATATATTGTTTCCTATCTGACTGGGAGATCAAAATGACCTTTTCTAGGGTGGCATAGTTCACCTCAGAATGAGATCCGGTGTCGTGCAATCTACACTAGTTAGTCATCGGGTAGAATTCTACAAATTGTGCATAATGGTTAGCTCCAACGCTACCCTGATTGGTGTTTTGGTTTGGAGGAGGACCTCCGGTTAGCATTTTTGTTCCATTGTTGTTGGTTGGGCCGAGGCCCATTATTGTAATTCCTTCCCCCAGCATTGGTATTTTGTTGGCCAGAGAAGATGTTCCCTCTCTGGGGATTGGAGTTGTGGGGTACAAAGGACCCCACCTTTAGCTGTCCCATGTGCACAGTCAGTGAGGACAATAATTGTCAGAGGGATTTTACCTCAGCGGTCAGCTAGGTATTTGCGTCACAATGTGATGGTTGTTGCTGTTGGTTCCTGGGGAAAGCAGCAGCATTCGTCGTAATCAACGGCAAAAATCCTCTGGTCATGGATGACTGAAAGAATGGCACTCTGCAAGGTTGCATCTATGGTTGTTGCATTTGCTGAGGATAGTTCCAGGGAAAGGGTTCCAGACCCAGTGTTGTCTATACTTGAGATGGGTATATGTACCAGGCCTGCTAGTCTATCGGTGGTGGTGGGGTCACGGCCATTGCAAGGGCACCCATTTCCTGATTGGGGTTATATCCCTCAGCATAGGAAGTTTTGTCGGGTACCATGTTGTAGGGTAAGTTCTACCCAATCCCGCCTGGGGCTTTGTTCAAACCCTGGGACAACTCCAAGGCTAGGTTGTAAACCTTTTCCAAGGTGTCCTGGTCACCGGGGGCAGTAGTTCTCCAAAGGAGAGTAGCAACGAAAGGGTCCATCTCATTCAGGTAAGTCTGGATGGTTACATCAGTGGATGGAATGAAGGGACCCATGCATCACTTTAAGGCACATTGGAACTGGTGGTTAAGTGTTGCAAGGGGTTCACTTGGTTCCTTTTTGATGGAGATGAACTGGCTATGGGATCATGCTGGGTCCACATGTATGTGGAAGGCTGCCAAGAAGGCGTCCTCCATTTCTTTCCAACTATTGATGGAGTTTGCAGGCAGGTTGAGGTACTAGTTCATCTCATTCTATCCCAGGGACAGAGTGAACATCTGGGTCACAATGTCTTGATGTTAGATCCGATGTCAATTCATGGAATCTTTGTATGTCTATAGATGCTCTTCTGTGGTTCATGAGCCTAAGTTCTCATATCAGGGATAGATCTTTTCTGGGTGCGTAGGAAGATCGTTGGTTGCACCCAGAAACGTTCCCATCGGGGACCCAGTGTTACCAAAATATGCAGCCATTGAGGGTGTTATATTTTGACTAGGTTGAGCATTAATTACCAGGGTCATCTAGGAAACTTGGGTATTCTGAGCTGTAGTAGATCCCCAGACAATGGCAGCTGGCCTACCTTTCGGGGTCCTCTTCTTTCGAGTAGGAGGCTCAAGTTCAACAAACCTTCCAGGATTGGGAGTTGATCTAAGGACTCTTTCGAATATTGCTGGTGAAAATGATCCAATCCCACTAAAGGTTTGACTTCTAAAACTATGGCTTGGGGAACCCTCGGGCAATGTGAAGTCTAAATCTTCAAAAGGGGACGAGCTCATGCCCTCCTTCTAGGGCCATTTTCTATTGACAGGACTTTTTGACCGGGTCCACCAATAGATGTAAGTTGTCATCGGGTACCGGCCAACTTTACCTATAAAGGTTGTCCAAAGAAATAAGATTCTCTAAGCCTTCAAGCACCTGAGAGTCGGGTCTTGACAGTGCGGGGGCTCAGTTGGGAATGTGACTATTTTGTTCAGGGGGATAGTTGGTTATCTTGGCTTGTCTTCTCTGGGGATTTAGGTGAGTGGGGTCTCCTGTAAGCATTCATTAACTTTATCGAATAAACTTCAAAAGATACGTCAGGGTTAGAAGTATTTCATCTACTTATAGTTTATGCTAAACATTAAAAACATCAACCATGGTCTAACAAGCTACACTAAATACTAAATAAACATAGAATTGGTAGTTCAAACTTATCCAATAGCGAAGGAAAAGAAGGTCATTAATCTACTTAAAACATTAGAGAAAGGGACATAAGGAACATACAACACAAAAAGAGCGTTAATCTAGAGATCAGAATGCTAACAACATCATTCAGAGAATCCTTCCTTCTTCATTAACATATTTCCAGCCAGCACTGTACGTACAATAATGGTGGCTCCAGGAGAGAATCTAACTACTAAAAGCTTCTAAAATTAAGGAGCATTGAACTCTACAACTAAGAACTGAGAAAATACTAAAATGCTATTAGCTATGGACTGCAAAATCATCAATTTTGTTGACCCTTGGAATGAGGTCGGACTTATTATTTATACACAAGATTTTGACCTAAAACTAACCTAACTTATTTTACACTAAAACAATATAATACAATTCCCGGTGGCTAGTACTACTTGCACCACACTACAAGAGAACTCGAGATGGAAAAGGTCTGACATGTCAGAAGAATGAGACAAGAAACATGGAGTGGAAGAATCAGCCTCGAGAAGGGAGTCGTAAGGAGAAAAGAAGAAATCTGATCCCCCAAGGATTGAGGCTACATGCCTCATTAATGGAAAAGAAACTCCTTGTCTCCGATGTGCCAGATGTTACATTGAAGCGGTGCCTTGAGAAGACCACCTGTCAGAACCATCTTGTCAAGCCGACGTGCCTTGCTAGAATCACCTACCTTCTGAAATCCTTATTAACCACCTTGAAAGTGACTGAAATGCCTTGGGAACTAGGACACTGGTCACTTAAATAATACAAAACTATAGGATCTAAAATTTCAGGATCTAGGAACTTGCGTTCTGAAAGAATGAATGAATACAAAAATTGCACTTGCTAGGAATTATCTCCAGAGCCCGAAGAACCTTACTGCCCTTTATTGTTTGCAAGAGCTTTCATCACTTGGCTTATGCCTTCTTCATCTATGCCCTAGATGCTATCCCACCGGCTACAGACAACCTGCAAGCTCTCTTGCACTTCTTCGGCCCTATTCTAGAACTAATTTACCAACTTCGCGGCATCATGCATTTGGAGCATCATTTTAGAAAACCTTGTCAACTGATTCCCATCAAAATCTCTGGGTGTGCGCTACTGAGACTCCATGAACTCATCAAACTGCCTGAGGACATAATCCTCTAGGGTACATGATCTGGTGGTGAAGGGGTTGACTTGCGACACCCTTACCACAAAGGCTTCAAACAGGCCCAAGGGATACTGGGCGGCGGTTACCTTATCTTTTAGGGCCTTGACCGAATCCTTGCAAACCTCAATCTTGAGGGAAAGTCTTGAGTGCTGGGCCCAGAGGGAATCGTATGTTTCATCCCCCAAAATTCCTACCACTGCGGCAGCCTCTTCTCTGGCATCGAAGACCTCTTCCAATGCGGATTTCCATTTTTCATAATTCCTCAAGTCCACTTCCCACACGGCAACAGAGGCACTTGCCTAACCGAGGAGAAGGTGGATCTGATAAAGATCTAGGAGTGACACCACTAAAAATTTCCTTACAATGACTATCTGCTTAGTGATCCACCTATCTATGGCCTAGGCCTTCTTTTTCATGGCCCTTAGAGAATCCACATCACCCTGTGCAAGTAGCAGTCCAGAGGTAGAATATTCTGGGTGGACCTCGGCCAGAGGCTGTGTAAGTTCTGCCAGAAGTGCAAGAATATTAGCATTATTTTCTCTTTCCTCCTTCAACTTCTAGCCCTATTTAGCGTACCAAGCCTCCACTTCCCTGGTGGCCTCTCTAAGCAGGTCTAGTTCACCATGCTTATCTCTTCTCCCCAAATCCACTTCTGTAACAGTGTAATCTTCAGGCCTTATGGCCACTGCATCTGCATTTGGAGGAGGTGTCACAATGGTCACAAATATGCTTCCTATGGGGCCAGTCCAGAGAGTATGTACTATTCATGCCTTCTTAGGATTTTGGGCCTTCGTATTGTGGGCCATCATCTCGGCCAAGGAGAGTGGAACTCCTATCGCTACCACCAGGGTCTTTCTTTTCCTTGATTCTACCAGCCATTGGGGCAATTCGGGCGGCTTTTCAGTTAGGAACTAAGTATCCGAATTCTCTTCAGAACTTGACAGTGCATTCCCAGAATGTTCAGTGTCATTAGGCTCTTTTCTCTTTCATGTTCCTATTCTCTGGAGGCCGCAGTATTCACCGCTGTGTTAGTGTTCTCCTTTGTGATATCTAGAACTTCTCCTTCTCTGGCATCCATATCACTTGTATCTTGTGGGACTCCCTTGTCCCTCCCAGCATAAGTGTATCTAAAATTTACATTTTCTGGGACTTCCCGGTCATTCTATTTTTGTTGTTCTTCAGCCTCATTGGCCTCGTTTGATGGAACATTTTCCTCTATTGAATCATCTTCTGGAGGTGGGTGATGTTTCTTGCCAAAGTTTAACAATGCAATCATCTTTACTACTTCACCAAATGTTATCTAGGGCATTTGGTCACCCGAAGTAACCAAAGGCGTTTGGAGCATGATGATCAAGGGTACGGTTGATCCCGTGGGTTTGGGTTCCCTAACCATCGGTCGCTCGTCGGTGGTTTGCCTTGGTGTATCTTTGGCCTCTTGGACCAGTGTTTTCTCCTACTCATGCTCCCTATGTGTCTTGTCCTAGGCTTCCTATTCTAATGCAACTTCTTCTTCTGGGACTTCCTTTTCTACAGGGATCTCCTCTTTATCTTGAGCGGCAATTACTTCAACCACGTGACCAATATCCTCATGAAAATTCATGAGCTCATCTTTCTTGAAGATGTCATCAAACTTGTCATCTGGGGGAGGGATATTAGGGATCTCTTCAAGTTTGGGGGAATCTAAATTGATGTCAACTGGAGGCATATCTAGCATACCAAGGCTAGCAGCTACACTTGGGGTGGGGGTTACTTTTTTCTTCTTCTTTCTCAGTAGTGGGACCCCGGTCTCCAAAATAATGGTAGACTCCACCTGAGAAAAACTCTATCTACATGACAGGGATCCCGTCGGGCGAGAAGACACCATTGGATTTACGAGGAGGCCGGAGGATATGTGTGTGCTTATCTTCTAGCTGGCCAACCTTTCTGACTCTATTTGTTGTTGTAGTTGTACCATTAAGGGAGTGGGACCTTAGGGAGGTACCTTAGTCGGGGTGCCCTCTTTTTCTTTCCCATTACTCATGCTAGGTCCAACAGCGGCAAAAGCTGAAGTGGACCTTCAAACAATTGGTCCCTTCCAGGTGCTTTTGGGACACACTCGGGCAAAATATTGGTGACTTGCCTCCAAAATAGGGTGGCATACTCCCTCTATTATCAATTCTTCTCTAGTGGCCCAATCCACTAGAGGGAGATCCAACTTGTCCAATCCCTATTCCTTGTATGCCAGGTCTTCTAGCGGCCCGTCATCTGAAAATCCCTTCTAAAAATTCTAAAGGTCAAGCGCCTTCATGAGTCCTTTGGACATGTGTGAATGTTGACAGGATCGGAGATCAAAATTGTCCTGACAGTCCACCTAGAAGTCTTCAATATCTTCCTTGTGCAGGGGGATTCCTAGGGGAGTGCCAAGGAAATCTTACCTAGAGGATCATAGTTCTTTCTAGCATGGTGGAATTCCACCGGTTCCAGGATCTTTAATTCATTATCTGCCTCCTTTACCATGGAAAGGCTATATGTATAATTCTCGCATGAAAATAAGAATGGGATGTTGATGACCTTCTTTAATGTGAAGAAGGCGTGCAAGTCCATCATCTGTCAGTAGAACTCCAAAAGAATGATTCTATCCCTGCAATACCGAGGAAGAAGATAGGGCTTCCCGAAGAAGCCGGTCACCCGAATGTAGGTGTGGTGTTGGAACTAAATGAAATAGTGGCTGTAGGTGTTGACCAAGTTCATCACCTCCTATGATAATCAATACCTAGAATCCTGAGTAAGTGTTAGGATATTATGGTAAATGAAAGCATCATTTACCCAGCATAAATTTAGCAAATTGAGTTCCCATTGCACTTGGGGATAATGATCCCATGGGGTCAATTGGCCCGGCCCATTCCCAAGTTCACCTACTATCCCCAAACCCAAAAAAGCTGGTCTTTATTGGCCTAGTGCCCATAGCACATAAGATGTCATGTAGAACTTAGAACTTTGGACGACACCCTTCAGCTGTGTGTCCACATGGTTTTCTATAATGGCCGCCCAGTTGAAGGTCTCGGTGCTAGTGGTGATGCAGTAAAGAAAGTAGTACATCCACGCTGAGAAATCTTGGGCATGGGGAAATTCAAAGATCCTACATAAGAATATAATGCCCACCTAAATGGGCTCTTTGAAATCCCCACGAGGAATTTCCAACTTCATCCTTTTATGGTCCCTCATCGGGGAATTTAGCCACTGACTATTGAGATATTGTCGGGAGACAATCTCAGCTTCCTCAAACTCCTTCAATGATTTGGATTGGTTGATGATGGTGGACCCCTTGAACTATGGAATCCCTAGCCCTGAGGCAAAAGTCACTGCGTCCAGGGTGATAATTTTTGTTGGATATTGTAATGGTCAGGGATCGGTGAGCAAAATTGTCTGAGTAGGTGCATTGTATAGTACTGCCAGTTGTTGTATCAATTCCAGTGATTGCACCGAACAAGGAAAGTTTGCAGCCTTTATAATGTCAGAGGCAGCCAAATGAGTAGCCATACTGTCCCCACCGGCCTTCAGCCTGTAGATGGCCTGGATCAAGCCTTGCATTTCAGCCCAAAGTCTAGGCTCTGTGTCTGTTATTTCTTGGACTTTGGAGGCCACCTTGGACCCCACAAGAGTTCCCTCCTTCGGGTATTTGGAGGTTAAGGGTAGCTTTGCCAACATCTTTTTGGCCTTGGTTTTTGTGGCCGCCCGAGTGGAGGTGGTAGGTAGCTCCAAGCTATGAGGAGGAGTGATCACCTCAGACATCTTGATCAACTATCCGCAACCTGCAAGACTGAAGAACTGTTAGAACATGGTATATATAAAAATAACATTAGAAACTCTGGGGAATTTTTTGCCATCCTTCACCCATCCAATAAGTGTTAGCACATATCAAAAATTCTGGAATACTTAAAATAGACGTGAGTTAGATTCCAGGGTGTTGAACTAAGTGACAACAGGAAATGAAAGACAAGGGACTCCTCAGGACCCAGAGTCCCAATAAACTATTCATTATTGACATGACCGGTAGTAAACCGTATTTGGCTGACATGGGCCATCACATGGCCACGTGACAGATGGCATAAGGCATTAATGGAGACAAGTGGGCTGACACAGGTAACTTGAATGCCAGATGGGACAGGGTTTAAATGCCCACTTGTGGGAAATTAATCCCACCATTAAGGTGATAAGACAGAGGAGAGAGAACATTTCCATGGCTCAACTCGACGAGGTGTCGAGTTTTAAACCGTAGCGACCTTGAGCTTGACAGGGTGGTTGAAAGCGTGATGGAGCGCGATGAGCTCGTCAGAATAGGAGGATACTCACAAGATATATGTGAGTTTACAAAGGGCCAAAGGCTGAGACATATATACACTAAAATATAGGGAACCAAAGCTCTTCAAGGACCAAAGCAAAGCTCACAGAACAATGGCAACATATATATAGTATCTACAAACTACTTACATGATTATACAACATTTATATAGGCACAAGAGCTACCCTATGAAAATGTACATCATATACACTATTTTACAACTACATAGAGGGTGGAAAATCCTCTGGCAGAGCCAACCCACCAACAGGAGGCAACCCAAAAGCGAAATGCAAAAAGCCAGAAATGACAGAACCAAACAAAAGTGAACCAAAAGAAAATAGAAAGAACAAAAAAGAAAGAAACTAGGGAAGGAGAAACCAAAAACCTACCTGGAAACATGACGAAGAGCAAGGAAGAAGAACACAGGGAGCACTTTGTAACAAGTCTACCCTCAAATGATCACGAACAAGCACCACAAATCAATTTTTAATCAACCACTAAGGACAGAGAAATTTGCATTTTAATCACCTTAATCGCCTAAGAATCTCTCTGAATTCTCTTAAGTGCTTTTAATCACAGTAACTGTGAAAATGACAGGTAATTTCCATTTATACCGTTAGGGTAAAAACAAGTTACATTCTTCTCTGAAAACTCTGAAATAGGCAGACCTCTGGACTCCGAACCCAGGGATTCCACGCAACTATGCCTTCTCGCAAAAGAAGACATAGTTGAAGAGAATCCCAGAGTCCAGAATCTAGCTTTGGAAAGAACAACAAACTCTGAGACCGGGCCCGAAGATGCAAAAGATAGAAAGAAAAATAAATACAAATGTCACGGGAGCAATGCCTGGAGGAAAAACAAAGGAAACAAAGAAAAAAAGGCAAGAGCAAAAGCGAAAAAGGGGGGACCCAACATTTTGCACACAAAATATAGGGAGGGGTATGTAGGGCATAACACACCCATTAAGGTTCAGGTCAACATTGGCGTACTTGAGACCATGCTTAATTGTTTCTCAAAGATACTTGATGGAGAGAATCTAGGACCTACACACCCCACAGAACACCATGTCTCCATTTTCTCTAGTTTTTTTAACAACAACCATCACAAGGTCCACAAAAAAAGACTTCTTCTTGTCAAATAGAATGGATGAAAAGAGCCTTTAAATCTAAAAACTCCCAACACCTTAGACACAACGTATATTACAAAAATGATCACCCTTAAGAAATGTCTGCAAGTACACATGAACATGATCATCCATGAAGGACTTCCTCGGTTAGGCAATACATCAAGGTTTTTTACTCGAATTACAACAACCCATCTTCCATGTAACCAAATAGAATATGATAAGGAGACTTCAAATAGGTTTTATTAGTCTCTAAATACCCCCAAATGACTCACCAAACTAGTCCCAAACACACCACAATATGGACTTCATGTCATGGCTGCTATAAGGCCTAATAGCCCTTAATGTGAGCATTCACTAAAACTCCAAGTTACCAAGGATTCCCATACTAGTTTTTTACTTGGACATTCTGTTGGTCCACTGAAAGGGGGGTGAATCAGAAAAATCAAAACGTAAACACTTAAAAATAAACTCTCTGAATCACTCGATAATACTGAATACAGTAATCAATTGATTAACTAAACAACTTAATAACTTAAACAACAATACATCTCATATATGTAAATCAATCATTCAAACTTAGTAACATCATATTAACACAGTTCACTCCATATTTAACTCAACTGACACCAAATTTAATAAGGAAACCCAATTTGGGAAAAACCTATGTGGGAATTGTGACCCACAATAAAAATGTACCCTTCTGAAGTACACTCGGTTAAGAACTTATCATGTTAAAGATCACAAACACATTTTCTAAATGTGACCCTGTTAGGGGATTTACCTTAGATCTGTTAAGATCTTCACTCTATTAAAATTGGCATTGTTATAGTTATTTAAACACTCTTTTGGAATGTCACCTAAGTCTAGGTTTTACAAATAGGATGGTTAAATCCACTCGGTTAAGAGATTTCTCTGTTACAAATACTAATAAGCAACAGTAAACTTTGATCTGTAAATATAGAAACTAACTTTTCTTGTATCAGATCCTTTATGCTCAATTGAATACTGACATCTCATACTCCTTTGATCTCTTTCTTAGACTATATATTCTTCAATCTATGTTTCTTTGTTCTGCTTGATAAATTATGTTCTTTGGCTTCTTCTTCTTCTCTGTTCAACTCACCCGCAACATTACTCTTTGTTAATATTTCTCATTCTTTATATAAACATAATTTTGCCTCTTAATCTCCTTAATTAGATTTTCTGTCATTTCAGCTCAGTTGTTCAATTATCTTCTTCATAATTCTCAACTTGGTAAACCATTTCATTTTTACCTCAGAACTTGTACTTATCTTGGAACTCTCACAATTCGGTTTAACCGCTTGATCTTTGCCTTAGATCTTCTCATTGAATTTTCACGTTCATAGATCTTCTAAAAAACTTCATTTAATTCATATCCTCATCTAGATCATCATCACTTTGCATTAAATTTGATCTTATGATCATTTATAACCAATATCATGTACTCGTTAAAACTTTCTTTACAACTCAGTAACTGTCTTCATTCACTACTCGGTGTCTAACTCATCTTCGGTTCTCGGTGCTTGATTTTCACTTGGTGTTCGGTAACTGTGACCAACTCACATATCATTCTACTGACTAACTCTATCTAGCTCGGTAAAGTAACTCTTCCAGTCATAACTTGAACTCTTTTCAATTTCTAACTTGATCTGATGAGGGTGCTCCCCTTATTAACACAAACACACAACAAAATCGAGAATAACAATGATTTACAAAGACAGGAAATGGGCTTTCTATTATCCACCATGAAATTAAATTACAATATTCAAAAATGCAACATGCACATTCATAAATACTACATGCACAGCCAAATGGGCATTTTATTACAATAATCTGCAAGCTAGAGCCACTAGATGCATAACCCAGAACTACCCTAGACAAACCTACATACCTTCAATATATAGCCAATTTTAATCGCCCAAGAAGATTTTAGAAATTAAACCCTAAATTTTGAGGCCAACCATCCCTAAGATATTATCATTTATTTTTATTACATTATAATAGGCCCAAACAACTTCGCAACCCAAAAATAAATTTGAAGAAACTTTAACATTTTCAAGTTTAGGTAGCGCAACTTTCGGAGACCATAACTCATCAACCGTTGACCCGATGGGCCACTGTAACCCCATTTCAAAATTCCACAAAGTGATCTACAACACTTGACATGTTCAAGCTCCAATCAGCCAAGGTTTCGACCCCATTCAAAGCCTCTAAAGCCTTCAAAATGGAGTTTGAAGTTTCAGTACCCTGCTGTCAATACCGAAAATATCCAATATCTACAAAACTAGAATTGATCTGGCAATGAAACTTTACTGGCAAGCTGATAAAATCAAATTGAACCTCCCAAGAAGAAAATATAACATTCTGATCCCAAACAAAATAACTTACTAAAAATAGTAACTTTCCAGAAATTGTAGCTCTGCACAAAATAGCCCTTATTGAAAGTGTTTGTGCCCAAAAATGATGGATCAGATTTGGCTAACTGACAGGTACACACTGATACCTCTGCAATTTTGGCTTAGTTATGCCAAGGTTGGTATGACTAATTTTACTTTGAACTATACAATCCTCTATGTTTCCCAACTGCATACACAGACGAACAAATATCCTCCCAAGGTGGTGAAAGATCCTTTGTGGAAACAATATAATCTCCTGATGATCTTTAATATACAAAATTTAAACTAAATTGAATTATCCCTAAGAACCCTAATTGTAAATGCTTTGAAAAAATTGATCAAATTATCTACAAACTACAAAATATGAACCAAATAACAACTTTCACACAATGATAAGGCCAGTGCCTACTGAAAATTTGGGTTATAGAGTAAGAAAATTCTCAATCCTATGTACAATCGGAGACAGTTTTTAAAACTTACTTTTAATAAAGAAATATTTTCACATCATAGGCTTCCACTTTACTTATAATTCAAATCAATATATATAGCTAATCTTATTGAATTTAACTCAAATTAAGAGACCAATAAGAACAAGAGAAGATACACAGATCTTACAATTGATATTCAAACTATATATATTAATTTTGAATTATGATACTCAGGGAATTCAACAAAGTGAAATATTCTAATACAATAGAATATATGAAGGACTAATTGAAAATAAATAACATATAACCACAAATAAATAGAAAAGCACTTATCTCATTTGACATTGAATATTTTGTACATAATGGTTCAGAATTGCAGTTGTATACCCCATCTGTCTCTGGAGTTTTTCAAAATTATCTCATTGTAATTGTTTTTAGTTTATTTAACTCAATATTTATATGTTTCTCAAAGGTTCCTGTGAAAGGAAACACCCCTTCATAAATACCTAATCTGAAACTAACCCTAAATTATTTATAACAATTTTAACCATATAAATGGTTTGAGGGAATAAAACATCTCCCGTGTTTACAAATAATCAAATATGTGTTTGTCAAATCTTTGGATAATTTTCTTGATTATCATCTTTTTTTTGTGATATAAGACTCCTGCACACCAAATCCAAAATTAGATAACCTTTAATACATTTCAACTTAGGGCTCATTATTAATAATATTCTCAAATCGCCAAAATGATCCCTATATATATTAAAAATTATTAATTATAATAATTAATAACATATTAGAATAAATCACCAAAAAAATCATAACATAAGAACACTAATTGTAATATATACAAATGTCCTTTGGTAAAATAAGCGAAGTACCAATAAGATTTAAAGTGATTTCTCAAAGGTACCTTCTTTTCAGTTTCCAAAGCATAAAAATCATATTAACAAGACAAGCCCTAAAATTTATTTATATACAACAACATATTAATAGGAGAGGAAAATATAATCTTGTGCTTTAATTGAATTTTGATTTTCATATTTAATACATTTCCTCATAAAATATCTTCCAAAATGTGAAATAATGTTTGCCTCGTATAGATAAATATGTTCCTAAAATATAGAGTACAATAATTATAAACATTATAATTCACCCTAGAAAATAAAAAGGCAATACATACCCTAAAATAATAATCAAAATAATTTACATGGGGTAATATAATTAATATTTGAAAAAGAAGATAACTTTTAAAAGTAACCCTAAAACTATGTAATTTACCTTCAAAATAACCAAGGTGAAAAGGATATATTTCAGGGTTAAATAAGAAAAGGAAATACAATCATATTTATTCACCTTAATAATTGATCTCAAAAATTACTATAGAGTAATGTGAAATATTGTATTTAAATATTTTGAAAACCTAAAATCATGCCAAAAATATTAAATGATTTTATTTTCAACAATATTCAAATAATTCAAAATAAATAAATATAATAACACATTACAAAATGATTTACCCTATTATGGTATTTCATTTTAGTAATTTTAGGACAAATTTAAAATAATGCTAAAAGAAAGGTATTATGATTTATGAAAATCAAAATTCAATCTTAATGTAAAATCTTTTAATAGCACAAAATATAGAAGTAATGAGATAATAAAATTTTCTCTAACACAAAAATTGAAGAAAACATTTAAACTAATTGGTTAGAGGGGGGATGGGTAGGTAGGTACGAAAAAGGGTTGGCTTGAGAGGTCGAGTGTTCAACTCCCGATCGCCGCCCTTTTGTCCGTACCTATTATTCCCTTTTTCTTTAATTTCTATTTCGAAAAATAGTTATGCATTAAATATATTGAAATATAATATTAAAATTTTGCAAATAAATATAAAATTAGGATAATGATAATTATTTAGGGTCATTTTGATTGTTTAATTAAATTTCAAAATAGGGAAATATATATGCAAATGAAAATAAATATTATACTTCCCTGATATTTTGCATATTGAGGGCCTGAATTTTCAGGTGCCAACAGAGGCTCTTATTGGGGATGTGCATTCATGCTTGGATGCAGCGAGAGCCCAGTTATCTCTGGAAGAAGCAGACCATAGTAAGAAAATAATCATGAAACTAGGACAAAAAATAATTTACAAGTTTAGAGAATACTTCCTGTTTCAAGAGAAAAAAGGTTTCAAGTACTAACCATGGGTTGGGAACTCTTGAATTTTTTCGTCAGTGTCTTCTAAATGGTAAGAATTTTCACCTACTTTTGAGATGATCATGTAAGGTCCTAACCACAATGTATCAAACTTATCATGGTTTCCTTTATCTTTGTCTCTTGCATTCCATTTCAATACCCAATCACCTTCTTTGAAGGACCTGTTTGATGCCTTTTTGTCATGAAGAGTCTTAATTTGTCATTGTTGTTGAAGAATTCTTTCTTGTGCTTGTCTCCTTTTCTCATCTAACTCTGCTAACTGGCTCAATCATTCCTCCATAAAGTTTATGTCTTCAAGCTCTTCTTCTTGAATGAATCTATAAACTAGCAATAAATTATTTAATGGTAACCTTGCTTGTTTCCCATAAACCAACTCATAGGGAGCGAAACCTGTCAATATTTTTATTGTCACCCTATCTGTCCACAAAGCCAAGCTTAATTTTGAATCCCATGCTTTCTTATTGTTGCTCAACATTCTCCTAATGATCTTTATTATATTTTTATTACTTGATTCTACTTGACCATTCCCTTGTGAATGGTATGGGGAAGAGTATGATAAGTTGATACCATACTTATTGCAAAATTCTAAAAATTCCTTAGACCTAAAACACATACCATTATCGCAAAGGATCTTGCAAGGTACTCCAAATCTAGTAAGTATGTTCTCAGTCAAAAACTTGATGACTACCTTACTTGTAGCTTGTCTTGTAGGTATAGCCTCAACCCATTTTGTAAAATAATCGATCGCCACTAATATCCATTTATGACCTCCACTTGAAGCATCTGAAATCTCTCCAATAAAGTCTATTCCCCACATTTAAAAGGCTCTTCAGTTTGTAAAGGAATAAGGGGTAATGCACCATTGTATTTCAATTTTCCTAAGAACTTCTGACAAGATTCACATTTCTTAACATATTCATAATAGTTCTTGAATACATGAGGCCAATAGTACCCTACTTGCAATATCTTATGAGCTATTGTCTTAGCTGAAAAGTGACCACCACATACCCCATCATGTAACTCTTTTATACTTGACTTGGCCTGACAAATGTCTAGACAAAATAAAAGGATACCATCATTTTTTTTCCAATACAGATCTCCTTGAATCAGTACATACCTTGATTCTTGTAATTTTATAATTCTTTTATGATTATCACTTAAACCTTCTTGACATTTCACATGCTTTAAGAAGTAAACTATATCTGTGTACCACAGTCAATGTTCAATGCTAGTTCCTGAATTCTCCAAATCCACTTGGTTTATTTGGGTTGCATCTAAATTTGTTTCTACCATGAGTTTTCCAACCCTTGTCATCTTATTAACTTAGTGATTTGAATCTCAATATCAAATTCTTGAACTTGATTTATCTATCGACATCTTCTACCTGTGACTTCTGATTGCCTCAATATGTCTTTAGTTTCTGCATTAGGTACGTATGCCAAAATCTTAGCTCCAACTAGATAAGGCCTAAATGACTTTACTAATTTCACTAATGCATAAGCTTGTTTCTCATGTATATCATAGTTTAAATTAGAAGCTTGTAAAGTCTTACTAAAGAAGGCTATCAGTTGCTCATACCCTTCATCATTTTTTTGTAACAGGACAGATGCAATGGTGTGGAAGGAAGCAAAACAGAATTATTGAAATGGTTTTGAGAAATCAGGGGATCTCAAAACCGGAGCTTCCTTGATTGCCTTTTTAATGTTAGAAAAATCCTCTAAGGCCTCATCTGTCCATTTTAGAACTGTGTTATTTTTTAACATCTTTGCAATAGGTTTAACAATTTCTGAAAAATTTGAGACAAACCCTCTCACAAAGTTGATTTGTCCAAAGAAGGATTGAATACCCTTAACATTTTTAGGAATCTGGATCTTATCAATTGCTTCAATCATTTCTAGATCTATCTTCACTCCATCTCTAGATATGATATGTCCAAGAAGTTTACCTTCAGTTACCCCAAAATGGCATTTCTTTGGGTTTAATGATATCCCATACTCAAGGACTCTTTTGAAGATTTGTTCTAAATGTTTGCAATGGTCTTCTACCCTTTTGGAATAAGTTGTAATGTCATCTTGATCTATTTCCATAATAACATCAATGAAATCCTCAAAAGCCACATATATGGCCCTCTGAAATGTAGCCCCAGCATTCGTAAGTCCAAATGGCATCCTTGCATAAACGTATGTACCCCACGGTGTAGTGAATGTCATTTTATACTATTCTTCCTCTTTAACCTTCACCTGATTGTACCTGGAGAACCCATCCATCATTTATAACAACTCATTACCAGTGATTTTTTTTAATAATGCTTCCATGTTAGGTAATGCATAATTGTCTTTTAATGAAGATATGTTTAAGTTCCTGAAATATACACAAAGTATGATATCTCCATTTTTCTTCCTAACAGGTACCAGATTTGAAACCCAAGTACAGTGCCTAATTAGTTTTATGATGCCGACATCTCTCATCTTTATTAATTCCTCCTTCATCTTAGGAGACAAAGTTGGATTTATGGGTCTCTACCTTTGTCTAAAGGGATTTGCATCTGGTTTTAGGGGTATCTCACGTTGGAATAAGTATTCCCTATATGCTTTAAGGTCATCATAAGACCAAGAAAATACATTTTTGTATTTTCTAAGCAAGCCAATAATCTCCGATCTGATTTTTGGAGTCAGTTTCTTACCAATAAGGACCTCTTTGGGAGTATGTTCGTTTACCAGATTTATCTTTTCTACCTTTTCTATGGGAATTTGTTCTGTCTTGATTTCATTCTTAGAGTCTTTATTATCAAACATTCTTTCTAATGCCACAAGCCCCTTTGGGATTTTATTAGTCTTAAGTTGAATAACTTATTTCCCAAATAAATTCTCTTTTCCCTCTACTATTTCAACATAAGCATTCAAATCAATAGACTGATCCTCATACCTTTCTTCACATGCAAGGAATTTTATGATGTCTCGATCATCTTCAAAAACTCACCAATTTTGAATGTTATCAGGCACTACTGGTCTTGATTTGGTCTCAACCTGTATAATATCTTCACAAGGAATATTGTTATGCCTAACTGCTAGGTTAGCCATAAAATCTGCAAGAATATTTTGAGACCTATCTATCCAAGTTAATGAAAAGGCATCAAAACATTCTATGGAATCCCAAACTTCATTCTTGTATCTTTTTAGATTTTTATTTTTGGTAACAAATTTATCCCTAACTGGAGATACAACTAATTCAGAATCCGCATAAATAGAAAGAAGTTTAATACCATGCTTACCTGCTATTTTAAGGCCTAGTAAGAGTGCTTCATATTCTGCATTATTTTTAGTACAATCAAAAGCCAATAAAAAGGAGTATTCAAAAGATTTACCATTTGGGGATACAAATATTACACCTGCTCCATTACCACTTTTGCTACATGATCCATCAAAAAACATTTTCCAAATGCAAGTACTAGTTTCTTTAGCATTTAATTCAATAGGATTAGTATTTTCAACAATATTTTTACGAATACTTACTTGGAAATTCTCTATATCTGTGTGGCAAAAGTATGTAACATGACTTGGATCAACTTCTTCAATGATATAAGTAGATCTTGGTTCTCTATAAATCCTCATAATCCTTTCATTAACTGGACTAGAAGCATAAGATAAATATAATTGGACATTACCACCTACCAAATTAGAGCATTGTCTGGATAATAACATTCCATAACTAGGTGGTACTTCTACAATAGTGATATCAATATTATAAGACTTTTCAAGACAAGAAGGAAACTTGAATTCAACATTTTTCATTATTCCAATAACTGGGATAGATCTAT
>MU224976.1:1389367-1436916 GCA_018584345.1 Thuja plicata | reverse complement strand
TTAAAAAGAAAGGGTCTACTTTAGTAGTATCCTCATTAATAGATGTTCCTAGATAAATAACTGGTAACTCCTCATTATCCTTTTGTTCTTTGGAATCCTTTTTAACAACATCATTTATTATTTTGAGTTTTTCATTCCTGCAATTAGTTAATTTCATCATTTCCATTAGAGGGACAGAAAGTTTTACCTTAGACAATGCTTGAGACATAAATGAAGCACAGTTAGAAATTTGCTTACCATTACTTTGCTTGTCCATTGGTTTGCTTATCTTTAGTGTTGAATCAACTTGCCTTTTAGGAACCTCCACTCTTCCATTCTTTACACCACTACTCTTTTTTGGAACTTTCAACATTTCTACCACTTTTTCATGGTCCGAGTTTATAGCTCTGTTCCTCAAATGATAATTGCTATGAACCTTTTCCAATGTTGCCACAGTATATGCTTCTCTTTCCTCTCTAGTTGACCTTCTTATTTCTGGATTCTCATCATTATCTGAAAATATTTTTTGCTCTTGATAATATCCCAACTTCCTATGATCCTCATTTGGTATATAATTTTCTTCGGAATCATCACTATCTTTTGCCCAAAATGGGTTGGATGACGTTTGCATTTATCATGGGTTGATCCTCATCTCTCTGATTATCTTCTTCTAAAATTTTTTGAGCTATTAGACATCCCTCCTGTGAATGTGGTAATTTGCATACATACACCAAAGTTTTGTTGGAATAATCCCAAGGATAACTGAGAGGGAGGGTGAATCAGTTATCAATCAATTTAATTTTTTTGTCTTTCTTAATTGTAATTTGATATAAAGTAAATGCACATTCAGATAACATAATAGAGTACTCAACAATTTTGATTACGGGGAAACCAAATAGGTAAAAACCCTGGTGGGAATCAGCACCCAAAAATAACTGCACTAGTTTATAATGATCCCTGTTAGAAGATCTTACAACCCTGTTAGGAGTTTATCTTTACAATGCATGAAGTACAGAGACCTGGTTAAAGGTTGGAACCTATTAGGAGTCTTTTACAGATAACCATGTTAAGGGTGAGGACTCACTGTCCAATAGCTCACTGCTAAGATGGTGAATGCTACAACCTTTAGTACAATAGATATACACTATATCTAGTAAATGAACTGTTTGAGTAGACCTGTTGTCTTGATCAGTTCCAATGAATTGCAATCAACTTCTATTTCTTCACATAGATCTTCAACTTATTCTTTCTCACTTTCTGCTCTTCTCTGTCTTTTCTTTTTCACTTCATTTTTCCACACTTAGAAAACATAATAGAACTGTTATATGTATCTTCACCAAGGATAAGGTCATGATGGTATATGGAAATACATCATCTACTTTCTTGTTGGCTCAACCAAGCATGCAATCAAACTTAGGACCGCGCAACTTAAACTGAATAGATGTGACGCTTCACAAAGTTGGCTTCACCAAATTAACTCTAACATCAATATCCTGTTGAAACATGTTTAGCACATTTGGATAATTATCTTTAACTCATAACTAAACATTAATACAACCACGCATATCCCAAAGATAGGCGCAACTCAAGAGACACTTTATTTATGTCGGCTCTTAACAGATAAACTCTAGAAGTTGTAACTGCCATAACCGATTAATCATAACTCAACTGTAACTGCATATCGGACTCGGCATGAATGAACATAGCATCTAGAACATGTATAAACCATGGAAATAAACACACATAGTACCAAAACATCTATACTGATAATTTCACATAGGATACCTGTTGTATATTATATGTTGTCATCAATGAAAAACATACAATCAATTATTTGCACAAAGGAAAATCCCCAACAATCTCCCCCTTTGACATTGATGGAACCATATGATATCATCAACTCAAAGTGTCTTCCTTCTTTTTAAAATCTTCTCAATATCCTCATCAAAGTTCCTCTTTACTTCTGCTTCTCTGTATACTCCCCCAGAGTATATGCTCCCCCTTACTAATACTCCCCCTTTGGCATCATGGACAAAGGGTGTTAAACACCATTAAGCATAGGTACTACTCCAGAAGTAGAGTAGTCAACCATTCATCAGCCACCAAGGACTGATGTTCTTGCTGCAAGTTCTAATCAGACTCAGGAAAGGGAATTACTCCCAAATTCTCCCTGAGATACTCAAAAGTATCTTTTGATAGAGGTTTTGTAAAAATATCTGCTAGTTGTTCTTTGGTGCTCACATAATCCAACTTTACTTCTTTGTCTGCAACTTTTTTCTCTTAGGAAGTTGTATTTGATCTCAATGTGTTTTTTCTTTGCATGCATCATAGGGTTCTTTGACATATTGATACTACTAGGGTTGTCACAGTGAATAACAATAGGATAATCAATTTGAATACCAAAGTCTTTAATCATCTATTTGATCCAAACCATTCTTGAACAATTTAATGCTGGTGAAACATACTAAGCTTCTATTGTTGACTGAGATATACAATTATGCTTTTCACTTGTCCAAGTGACCAATCTGTCTCCAAGAAATACTACTCCTCTTGATGTACTCTTTCTGTCATCAACACAACTTGCCCAATCTGCATCTGTGTACACATGAAGTTGTATATTCTCTAAGTTAGGATACCATAAACCATATTCAATAGTTCCTTTTAAGTATCTGAATATTCTTTTTATTGCCATTAGATGATTTTTCTTGGGTTCAGCTGCAAATCTTATAACAATGCCAACTACATTAGAAATATCAGGTCTAGATTGAGAAAGATATATGAATTTTACAATCATAGACTTGTATAGGGTCTTGTCAATTGCTATGGAATCATCATCTTTAGAAAGCTTGCTTCCCGTTATCATGGGGGTGCTTACTGGTTTGCAATCTTCCATTTTGAAAGTCTTGAATATCTCCTTTACATACTTAGACTGATTTATGAATATCCCTTTGTTTGTTTGTTTTACATTCAATCCAAGAAATTATTTGTTAGGTCCAATCATGCTCATTTCAAATTCACTTTTCATTTCTTTGGAAAATTCTTCACTAAGTTTTTCATTACCTCCAAAGATAATGTCATCAACAAAAATAGCAACAAGTAGAAGTCCTTCATTTGTCTCTCTTATGAATAAATTACAGTCTGTTGCTCCTTTTCTGAATCCTATCTTTGTTAAGTAACCATCAAGTCTCTCATACCATGCTCTTGGGGCCTGTTTAAGTCTATAAAGTGCTTTCTTTAATTTTCATACCATGTCTACTTTATCTAAAAGTTTGAATCCTTTGGGCTGCTCTATGTAGACTTCTTCCTTCAAGTCACCGTTCAGAAAAGTTGACTTGACATCCATTTGGTATACCTTAAAGTTCTTGAATGTTGCATTAGCCAAAAATAGCTTGATAGCTTCAATTCTTCTCACAGGGGCAAATGTATCAATGTAATCTATGCCTTGTCTTTGCGCATATCCTTTACACACTAATCTTGCCTTGGTCCTTACCACTGTGCCTTCTTCATTCATTTTGTTCCTAAATATCCACTTTGTTCCAATCATGTTCTTGTCATGATGTCTAGGGACCAGTTCCTATGTTTCATTCTTGATTATTTGATCTAATTATTCTTGCATGGCACTTTTCCAATCTAAATCTTTGCATGCATCTTCAACACTTAAGGGTTCAATCTGTGAAAGTAAGCATACCTCTTCATCAGTGGTTGAACCTTTTGCTCTAGATCTTGTCTAGACTTTTGCGCTCTGATCTCCAATGATATCTTCCTTAAAGTGGTATTTGGATGTGTATCTTTAATTGTTAGGAGTGATACTTTCATCTATAATCTATGATTCTTCTTCACTTGGTTCAGGATTGTTACATGAAACATCAATACAGTCAAACATTTCTTCAATAATTGTGTCCTTATTGATGGATCTGGGATCATCTTCAATCATGGGAGCATAGTCATAATATCTTTCTTGAATCATAAAATTCTCATCAATCTTCACATGAGTACTTTCAATGATCTTCTTTAATCTTAGATTAAAACATGTATAGGCTTTGCTTTTAGTAGAGTAACCAAGAAAAATACCTTCATCGCTTCTAGCATCAAACTTTCCAATGCTATCATCTCTCTTGATGTAGCACTTTCTTCCAAAGATTCTAAAGTATTTAAAGTAGGCACATTACCAAACCAAAGTTCATAAAGTGTCTTGTCTGCACCTGGCATCAATTGTATTCTATTCATAGTGTAAACTGATGTATTGACTGCATCTCTCCAATAGGCATGGGAAACCTTTCCTTCAATCATGATAGTGCACGCTATCTCAAGTATTATCATGTTCCTCCTTTTTGCTATTCCATTCTGTTGAGGGTTTCTAGGTGCACTTAACTGTCTCTTGATTCCATGTTCTTCACAGTAGTCATAAAACTGATCAAAGGTGAATTCTCCTCTCTATCAGATCTCAGATATTTTATCTTTAATCTAGATTCATTCTCAACCTTAGCTTTGAATAATTTGAACTTATCAAAAGCTTCATATTTTTCTTTTAAGAATGCAACCCACATTATCCTTGAGAAATAATCAACAAACAAAATAAAATACCTTTCTCCATAGTATGATATTGTTTGAGTAGGTCCACATAGGTTTGTATATATTAGATCTAATTTGTTTTCTACAGAGTCTTGTTTTCTCTTGAATCTGGTCCTCACATGCTTCCCCATCACACATTCCCTGCACATGGTTTCAGCTGGTCTTGCAATGCTAGGAAGGTCTCTTACTGCCTTTACATTACTTATCTTGACTATGTTGTCAAAATTGATATGACAAAGTCTCTTGTGCCATAGCCAACTATCATCTACTTTTGCAAAAAAACAACTTACTTCTGAGTTGAGCTAAAAAACATTACCTTTGGTCTTTGATCCTGAAGCAATCATGTCTCCTTTTTTTTTGATAATGCACTAGTTGTTTTTGAATTCCAACTGATATCCTTTATCAAGCAACTATCCAACACTTAGTAAGTTATGATGCAAACCATCAACATAGAGAACATCATTTGTCTTGTTCTTTCCATCTAAGGTGATAGAACCTATATCTATGATAGGTTTGGGATTGTTATCTCCAAATATAACCATGCCACCTTTGTACTTTTCCAAATGTACAAATCTATCTTTGTCTCCTGTCATGTGGTGTGAACATCCATTGTCAAAGATCCAATCAGTTCTGATGTCAGCTTTTGAAAATAATGCTAACTCATGTTCTTTTGCTTCATATTCTTTGTCCATTTCTTCAAGCATCTTCTCAATGTCTTTAATGTAAATGAATCCAATTTCATCTTCTCCTAAGTCATCATCAATTACACCATCCTCATCATGATAACATTCTTTAGTGTACTTAGGTTTGTAATCTGATCTGAACTTCTTGACTCTTGTAGGGCACTTGGATGCAAAGTGACCAACTTTGTTGCATGAAAAACATTTGAATGGTAGTTGTCGTTCATATTTCCCTTTACCTTTCCTTTCCTTCTTGGCAATCATAGCAATTATTTTTTCTAGTTCTGTATCCACTTCTTCATTATTACTAGAGCTGCTTATAGATTTCTTGTTTTGGACTGTGGCTTTGAAGGTTGTCTCACTTTTAGGTTCTATCTTCAATCTAGATATCTCAAATGTAGATATTTTTCTGATCAAAGTCTCCCTCTTGAAGTCTTTTGAAAATTGCATAGTCTCATCTAAGATATTGATCTTTCTCTCATAATATGCTGTCAATGTGGTCATTAATTTATCCATTATATCTTCTTCTGATATTTCTCCACCATTGTTTCTTATACCTGATAATGCTTCATTAATCCTCTGATTGTAAGCTCTGATGTTTTCTTCAGGTAACATCTCTAAATTGTTGTATCTTTTCTTCCATGTCTTTCTGCGTGCATTCTTTGCTTGGATGTCTCCTTCAAACATATCTTCTAAGTATTTCCAAATAGAGTATGCTTTATCTATCTTCTTGATCTCAAAAAATTCACTGTCAGATAGGGCACTGATTAGAGCTTCTTTGGCAATTGCATTATTAGTTCAAACACTTCCTTTTGTTTCATAGTAGAGTCTTCTATTGCAAGATCTTTCAAGATGGGAACTTCAATTTCTTGAGTGGCAATCTCATAGATCTCAAATCCAATGCACTGAAGATGCATTATCATTTTTTTCTTCTAGTCAAGATAGTTTTCTCCATCAAACTTAGGACTCTCTTTCCTAAAGTATGCCATCTGATCTACCTTAAGCTATTAGGATTTCTCTCCAAGGAACTTGGCTCTGATACCAATTGTTGGAATAGTCCCAAGGATAACTGAGAGGGGGGGTGAATCAGTTATCAATCAATTTAATTCTTTTCTCTTTCTTAATTGTAATTTGATATAAAGTAAATGCACATTCAGATAACACAATAGAGTACTCAACAATTTTGATTACAGGGAAACCAAATAGGTAAAAACCCCAGTTAGGAGTTAATCCATGTTAGAAGATCTTACAACCCTATTAGGAGTTGATCTTTACAATGCATGAAGTACAGAGACCTGGTTAATGGTCGGACCTCGTTAGGAGTCTTTTACAGATAACCCTGTTAAGGGTGAGGACTCGCTTTCCAATAGCTCACTGCTAAGATAGTGAAGGCTACAACCTTCAGTACAATAGATCTACACTATATCTATTAAATGAACTGTTTGAGTAGACATGTTGTCTTGTTCAGTTCCAATGAATTGAAATCAACTTTTGTTTCTTCACATAGATCTTCAACTTATTCTTTCTGACTTTCTACTCTTCTCTGTCTTTTCTTTTTCACCTCATTTTTCCATACTTAGCGAACATAAAATAATTGCTATATGTATCTTCACCAAGGATAAGGTCACGATGGTATCTGGAAACACTTCATCAACTTTATTTTTGGCTCAACCAAGCACGCAATCAAAGTTAGAACCGCGCAACTTAAACTGAATAGACGCAATGCTTCACAAAGTCGGCTTCACCAAATTAACTCCAACATCAATATTCTATTGAAACATGTTTAGCGCCTATGGATAATTATCTTTAACTCATAAATAAACATTAATACAACCATGCATATCCCGAAGATAGGTGCAACTCAAGAGACATTGTATTTACGTCAACTCTTAACAAATAAACTCCAGAAACTGTAACTGCCATAACTGATTAATCATAACTCAACTGTAATTGCATATCTGAATCGACGTGAATGAACATAGCATCTAGAACATGTATACACCATGGAAATAAACACATATAGTACCAAAACATCTGTACTAATAATTTCATATAGGATACATGTTGTATATTATATGTTGTCATCAATGAAAAACATACAATCCATTATTTGCACAGAGGCAAATCTCCAACAAGTTCACCTTCTATGAAGTGATTATTCCTCTTAAGTGGATCAGGGGTTTCCATCTACTTTTTCAAAGGTTTTCCATCCTTCAGTCAGTATGATAAGGCATATCTTGCAACCTGTATCGATCATTTCTGTTGAAATTTCTGTTATTTATGTTTACCTGAGCATGACCCTTATTTAGTTGTAAGTTTTTTACCATCTCCCATATTTCATCGATTTGGTCCTTATCCTCATTCTATCTTGGAGCTGTGGGATTGAAAAGTTTAGGGTCACTTCTCTTATCTGTTCTCCCAGCAGCTATCTTATTGTTTTCAATAGTCAATGTAGTTTTAAATGTCTTTTGTAATGTTGTCGGTTACGAGACCTTATTTCATAATTTGTCTTAACATCAAAAGCTGCTATGTAGAAAGATATTAAAAATAGATCTATAGGGAAAATATCTTTAGGAATCTTATTTAAAACTTTATTGAACCTTTCGTTAAAATCCTTCACTGTCTCATTTATATTATTTTTTATACTTGTTAACTCATGAGAAGCAAAAGTTGGATCCCTATGTTCTGCGAATTCTTCTAAAAATTGGTCGACAAAATCATTCCAACTACTGATTGAATTGTCTGGCAAGTTTCTATACCATTCATCTACACTATCTCTTAGGGATTGCACAAATAATTTCATAGACATATCCTCATAATTATTTTCAGACTCTCTATTTATATTTTTTTAATTCAATCACATGTTGTTCTACTTATTTAACTCCGTCACCATTTAATTTGGGAATGGCAGACTTTAATTCCTTTGGTATCAGATCAGGAGAACACATAATATTTGAAAAATATAACTACCTATATCTTTCATTAACCATTGGGAATCTGACATCTGCTTGATTTCTAACATGACCATTATTTTGAAAAAAAATGATTTTTCAAAATAGTGTTACCTCTCTGATTTTGATTTCCCTGATTTCCATATTGGCGTGCATGAGGCTGCATCATACCTCCAAACTATTGGCTTTGTTGCTTGGCGGGGTATCCAAATTATTGGTCCTTTCCAATATCATATCACTACGTATTATAGGAATTTGGCATATTACTATACCTGTCACACTGCTGATGATTTGTTTGTTGTACATGACTATTCATTTGGTGAGGTGCATCACTACATTGCAAGTCATGTGCATCCCTATATTTCTGCTCGTGATTAATATGTTGTGCATGATGTTTATGTTTTTGATGATGCCCATGTTCATTTTGCAAACCATGCGTAAGTTCATATTTTCCCTCAAAATTAACGTGTTTGTCATGTTTTTGCGCAAAGTTTCCATATACCATATTTTCCTTTTGTTTATGATATGTCTGCTACTGCGTATTACTCCTATGGGTCTGCGTAGGGTCTCTACACTTCTCATAATGATGTGTATTATAATGTTGATCCAAATCATCATAGTATTGGGAAAACTAATTTACATTTTTGTTTATATGTTGCTCATTAGTGCGTACGCCATGTTTCTCATTTTCTCCATGATAGTCTTGATGTTTTGCATAATCATGTTGGTTTTCATAACTCCTTGGTTGTTGCGCGGGTTGTACTTGTTGATGCTTTGTTTTTTGTACATGTCCACCACCTTTTAGGTTGTGCGTACTTCCAAGATGGCCTCCTATATCTCCACGTTGGTCATACCTATCTGCATAAGGTAGCGCTTGAAGATAATCATGTCTACCAATATCATTTTTTTCTGGGGGGTCCCACACAATGTTGCGCCATGTATCCAGGGTGAGCACTTTTATCAATGTGTTGTATACTATATGTGTTTTTGTCTTCCTTATGCTGATCTTGCATACTAAATATTATACCATCTTTGGCATTAAAATATTTGGATTTATCTTCAATTTGCACATTACTTCTTAAGCTGCACACATGATGTGCAAGTTGACTGTTTATTTTACCATGCGTTGTTGTGTAACTACATGGATTACCATTCAAATCATCTTGCACCGCCCTATCATGTTGTGGATCACCATCTCGCAGTAGTCCATGGAATAGCATAGTATTTAGGTTTAGGTTACCATGATGTTGATGGATATCTTGATCACGCACATTGCATTTGTCTGCAACGTTATTTTCATTTTGTCCATTCTGGTCATCATTTGAATAATAATCATTTTGTCCATTATCAAAATTCAGTTGGGTGTGATGTCGCATATTACTTCCTTGGGCCTACATAAACTTACTATATTACTATGTATGATCTTTATACTTCGCATGATTAGTATCATGATGCATGAGTTGGTCATACTGCATAGTATCATTACGCAAGCAGTGTGTGTCTTTATATTCCTGCAGCAAGTCCTTCTCTCCCTGCGTGGGTTTACAAATCTATTGTATCTAACCACAATAGGGCTGTGCAGATTCACCATAGGGCTGCGTGGAGTCCTTCTCACCCTACAAATGTGGGCCAAATCCATCACTGGGAAGGTATTGATCAGCATCAACACAATGTGCAAGAGATTTCTGATTCATTTGATTATGTCAACACATTTCATCTAGTAATTCTCCCATATATTGCATAGCATAATCATTATAATGATTATTACTATGTTTGTGTGCTTTCTTTCTACCATTTTGTGCATTCCTTCTATTGCTTTTCTAGTCGTGGTATCCATTTCCATCTCTTCTTTTGTCGTCTGATATGTATAGTGGATTAGAATGAAATTTTTTGAATGGATCGCTATTGCTTTGCCTGTGAGGAGGATGGTATTTTGGAATCCTATCATTCTTATCATTTTTTTTCCATTGAATTTACTTATGTATCTTTAGGGCTATTACACAGTGATATAACATCCTCTCTTCGAAACCCCAGCCTTCTAAAAATCTCATCCGGCTGTCGTTTCAATGCCCTAATCATTCCTTCATCCTTCTTATCCAGAGTGATTAATCCTTGTGCCATGATATCCACAATTTTATCTTCCCGAGTTCGCCCTTCATGTTCAGATATATTAATGTTGCTTGGATCAAAACACGGGCTTTTGTTTCCATTATCACTAACGGGACTATTTTGACTTGAATTTAGAAATTTCTCACAAGCCAATTCCCACTCATCTCTATTAGGTTGTGTTGTATCAGGTATGTACAACATTTTTGAATTTCTATTTCTTTTGATTGGTTCTAATTCAAAAAAGGTATTATTTTTCAAGGATCTTCTCCCTAACATAAGTTTCTCTCAATCTTTCTTTGAGGCTGAAATTTAGAGTCGCCACCTCACTTTCTATGAGGAAATAATTTTTTTGAGTCTTCTCTCTCCCAGTAGAGTCTTACTAAACTTCACAACCATAACCAAAGATTTTGCAAATATCTTTCATAGATAGCTCCCTAGTAGAGTTGCCAATTTTTTGGTGCCCAAAAATGATGGATCGGATTTGGCCAACTGACAGGTACACACTAATACCTCTGCAATTTTGGCTTAGTTAGGCCAAGGCTGGTAGGCCTGATTTTACTTTGAACTGTACAATCCTGTATGTTGCCCAACTGCATACACAGACGAACAAATCTCCCCCCAAGGTGGTGAAAGATCCTTGGTGGAAATAATATAATCTCTTGATGATCTTTAATATGCAAAATTTAAACTAAATTGAATTATCCCTAAGAACCCTAATTGTAAATGCTTTGAAAAAAGTTATCAGATTATCTACAAACTACAAAATATGAACCAAATGACAACTTTCACACAATGATAAGACCAGTGCCTACTGAATATTTGGGTTATAGAGTCAGAAAATTCTCAATCCTACGTACAACCGAAGATAGCTTTTAAAACTTACTTTTAATAAAGAAAGACTATCACTTCACAGGCTTCCACTTTACATATAATTCAAATCAATCTATATAGCTAATCTCATCGAATTTAACTCAAATTAAGAGATCGATAAGAACAAGAGAAGATATGCAGATCTTACAATTGATATTCAAACTATATATTAATTTTGAATTATGATACTCAAGGAATTCAACACAGTGAAATATTCTAATACAATAGAATATCTGAAGGACTAATTGAAAATAAATAACATATAACCACAAATAAACAGAAAAGCACTTATCTCATTTGACATTGAAAAATTTGTACATAATGGTTAAGAATTGCAGTCGTATACCCCATCTCTCTCTAGAGTTTTCCAAAATTATCTCATTGTAATTGTTTTTAGTTTATTTGACTCAATATTTATATGTTTCTCAAAGGTTCCCGTGAAAGGACATACCCCTTCATAAATACCTAATCTGAAACTAACCCTAAATTATTTATAACAATTTTAACCATTTAAATGGTTTGAGGGAATAAAACATCTCCCGTGTTTACAAATAATCAAATATGTGTTTGTCAAATCTTTGGATAATTTTCTTGATTATCATCTTTTGTTTGTGATATAAGACTCTTGCACACCAAATCCAAAATTAGATAACCTTTAATACATTTCAACTTAGGGCTCATTATTAATAATATTCTCAAATCACCAAAATGATCCCTATATATATTAAAAATTATTAATTATAATAATTAATAACATATTAAGATAAATCACCAAAAAAAATCATAACATAAGAAGATTAATTGTAATATATACAAATGTTCTTTGGTAAAATAAGCAAAGTACCAATAAGATTTAAAGTGATTTATCAAAGGTACCTTCTTTTCAATTTCCAAAGCATAAAAATCCTATTAATAAGACAAGCCCTAAAATTTATTTATATATGTAAACAACATGTTAATAGGAGAGGAAAATATAATCTTGTGCTTTAATTGAATTTTGATTTTCATATTTAATACATTTCCTCATAAAATATCTTCCAAAATGTGAAATAATGTTTGCCTCGTATAGATAAATATGTTCCTAAAATATAGAGTACAATAATTATAAACATTATAATTCACCCTAGAAAATAAAAAGGCAATACATACCCTAAAATAATAATCAAAATAATTTACATGGGGTAATATAATTAATATTTGAAAAAGAAGATAACTTTTAAAAGTAACCCTAAAACTATGTAATTTACCTTCAAAATAACCAAGGTGAAAAGGATATATTTCAGGGTTAAATAAGAAAAGGAAATACAATCATATTTATTCACCTTAATAATTGATCTCAAAAATTACTATAGAGTAATGTGAAATATTGTATTTAAATATTTTGAAAACCTAAAATCATGCCAAAAATATTAAATGATTTTATTTTCAATAATATTCAAATAATTCAAAACAAATAAATATAATAACACATTACAAAATGATTTACCCTATTATAATATTTCATTTTAGTAATTTTAGCGCAAATTTAAAATAATGCTAAAAGAAAGGTATTATGATTTATGAAAATCAAAATTCAATCTTAATGTAAAATCTTTTAATAGCACATAATATAGAAGTAATGAGATAATATAATTTTCTCTAACACAAAAATTGAAGAAAACATTTAGACTAATTGGTTAGAGGGGGGATGGGTAGGTAGGTAGGAAAAAGGGTTGGCTTGAGAGGTCGAGTGTTCAACTCCGATCATCGCCCTTTTATCCTATGTACCTATTATTCCCTTTTTCTTTTATTTCTATTTCAAAAAATAGTTATGCATTAAATCTATTGAAATGTAATATTAAAATTTTGCAAATAAATATAAAAATAGGATAATGATAATTATTTAGGGCCATTTTGATTGTTTAATTAAATTTCAAAATAGGGAAATATTTATGCAAATGAGAATAAATATTATACTTCCCTGATATTTCGCATATTGAGGGCCTGAATTTTTAGGTGCCAACAGAAAGAAACTAGAAAATATTTTTGGGTGATGCAAGATTGCTCTTACACCCAGGATGATCCTGCATCAGACTCCCGGGGTAATTTGAGAAGTGACCCTGTCACGTTGTAGGTGGTCAAAGGAAAACCAAGAAAGTTAACCTCCTCCCTTGATAGCCATGATGAATCTTCTACAGGTCGTCATTTCCATTTGACCAAATATTCTTCATATGTCCTGTTCCTTGTGCTTCTACCAACACGCCTGTCCAAAATGTCTTCAATGTCCTCTGTAGTCTAAGTAGTTGTTGGAATATTCCACTGTGCTTCTGTGATTTGATATTCAACACCTCCCTCATGATATCCTATCAAATCTGAAATGTTAAATACTGGTGAAATATTGAGTTCACTGGGAAACTCTACTTCATAAGCATTCCCTGAATCATGCTTCTTCAATATTTTGCATGGTCCAAACTTCTTCATCTTCAACTTATTATATGTTCCTACTGGAAATCTCTTCTTTCTCAAATGAGACATGACTTCATCTCCCACCTAGAATTTCTTATGCCTCCTTTTCTTGTCTTCCTTATCCTTGTATTGTGTATTCATTTTATTAATATACTACCTTTCCTCATCATGCAAATTCTTCAAGTGCTCTGCAAAGTCTTCAGTTTCAGTGCTACCTGTCTCTCCTTTGTCCAGTTTTCTTAATTCTGATGCATTTTTGGGACTACTTCCATACACTATCTGGAATGGTGAGTTACCAGTGCTCATATTGACAAAATTATTATATGCAAATTTTGCATGTGGTAAAACCAAATCCCATCCCTTTGGTTTATCTCCAACCAAGCATCTCAATAGGTTTCCCAAACTCCTATTCACAACTTATGTATGTCCATCAGTCTGTGGATGGTGTGTTGAATTAAACTTCAAATTTGTCTTTAACTTTTTCCACAAGGTTCTCCAAAACTACCCAACAAACTTGGTGTCTCGATCTGAAACTATACTCTTTGGTAATCCATGTAGTCTTACCACCTCCTTGAAAAACAATTCTGCTACATGAACAACATCATTAGTCTTCTTGCAAGGAATGAAATGTGCCATTTTCTAAAACCTAACCACAACTACAAAGATGGAATCATGCCCTCTTTGAGTTCTCAGCAGGCCAAGAACAAATTCCATACTAATATCCACCCATGGCTTATCTAGTATAGGTAATGGCTTATATAACCTTGTATTCTACTTCACTCCTTTTTCCATCTGACATACCCTATAGCCTTGTACAAATTTCTTAACATCTTATTGTTCTCACTAACTAGAGAAATAGTTTTATCTCACCCAAAATGTCCATCTAGTCCTCCACTGTGTTTTTATTTGATTAGATTCTCCCTCGTGGAACTCTTTGGAATGCACAAATGACTACCTCTGAACAACATATCATCCTTGATTATGAAATCCAACCATTTGGTTCTATCCAGAGTAACAGTTTCTCTACAAGCTTTCCAAGCTTCACCAAAATCTGGATCTTTAGGATACAAACTCTTGAGTTCCTGGAACCCAACAACCTCAATATGCATCTTTGTCACCAAAATTAGTTTCTGCTAAGGGCATCTGCAATCCTATTAGACTTCCTACTCCTGTGTTTTAAAACAAAAGTGTAACTCTGCAAAAACTCAACCCATTTCAAATGCCTGTGATTCAACTTTCCTTGACTATTCAAATATTGTAAAGCTTGATGATCAGTAAATAAAACAAACTCTTTTGGAAAAATATAATGTCTCCACTTCCTTAATGCCATAACTATAGCATAGAACTCTTGATCATAAACAAAATATTTTCTCTTGGCATCATTCAACTTCTCACCAAAATAAGCAATGGATTTACCTTCATGACTCAAAACAGCTCCAATAGCATTACCACTAGCATCACAGTCTACTTGAAACACCTTGTTAAAATCTGGAAGTGCTAAAATGGGTTGTTCTGTAACTTTTCTTTTTAATAGTTCAAAACTCCTATCTTCCCCTACAGTCCACTTAAACTCTTTCCTATCCCCTCTCATTATTTCAGTCAAGGGTCTATAGATACTACTAAAACTTTGAATAAACTTTCTATAAAAGCTAGCCAAACCATGAAAAGATCTTGCCTCAGTAGCACTGCTTGGGGTAGACCATTCAAGGATAGTCTACACCTTCTCTGGGTCCATTTTTAGACCTTCTCCTGAGACTACAAATCCCAGATACACTAACTCCTTCACAAAACTGCACTTCTTTAGATTTATTAGCATTTTCTCTTGCCTTAACCTCTCAAACACCTTACGAATATGCATCATATGTTCTTCCAATGTCTTGCTGAAAATCCAAATATCATCTAGGTACACAATAACAAACTTACCCAGAAATTATTTTAGTACATCATTCATGAGAAGCATGAATGTGCTTGATGCATTGGTTAGCCCAAAAGGCATGACTAACCACTCATACAAGCCCTCCTTTGTCTTAAAGGCTATCTTCCATTCATCTCCTTCTCTGATCCTAATTTGGTGATATCCACTCTTTAGATCTATCTTTGTGAAATAATCAGCTCCACTCAAACAATCCATAATATCATCCATTCTTGGCAGGGGAAATCTATACTTTATAGTGATCTTATTGATAGCTCGAGAATCTTTATACATCCTAAATTCTCCATTTTTATTTGGTGCTAATACCACTAGTACAACACATGGACTCAAGCTCTCTCAGATCAATCCCTTTCGCAACAACTCATGCACTTGTCTATTCAATTCTTCACTCTCTGCTGGAGTCATCCTATGGGATGCCTTGTATAGAAAAATGACCCCTAGGATCAATTCCATTTGATGACTGATCTTTCTCACTAGTGATAATCCATCAGGTACATTATCATAAACAATATCCCGAACTCCTTCAACAAGTCTGCAACTTCTACAATTACATCCTCTACATCTTCTTTACCCAATTTTGGAATTAGGGAAAAACACATATTCTCATGTCTCATACCTTCTAAGAAATTTCTTCCATCAACTAAACATATTCTGGCATTACTACATACCTTTTCTCCTGTTTCCTTCAATGGCTTCAGCTTGTTTTGGACTCCATCCTTTGTCAAAGAATAAGTATTAGCATGATCATCATGTATGGCACGCTTGTCAAACTGTCAAGGCCTTCCCAGCAACAAATGACATACATCCATGGGGATGATATCACAAAGTACCTCATCTCAGTAACTTCCAATCTTGAACTTCACTAAGCACTACTCATTGACCAGGACCTTGTGGTCATCCTAGTCTCAAGAAATTTTGTATGGATGCGGGTGCTTCTCTCTTTTTAGCTTCAATTTTGTGACCATTTCTTCTGATACCAGATTATTAGTACTTCCACAATCATTAATCACATCACAACACTTATCCTCGCACTTGCATCTAGTGCAAAATAGGCTCTTCCTCTTATCTGAGCTCTTCTCTTCATTGATCAGGATCCTCCTGACAATTAGGTTTTCTCCTCTCTCAGAAAAATCTGAGTGGTCTGACTGAGCTTCTTTGTTTGCATGCATAACTCATACATTGCCTTCAGTCCTCCTATATGTCCTTCCTTATCTCTATAGCCATTCATAGGCTCGGTGTCCTTCTTCTCCATAATGGAAACATGTCCCACAAAAACCTCTTCTTCCTGGTCCTTTCCCTCTTCCTCTTCCTCTCTGATCCCTATTATTTTGATCACGAGAATGATTGAAACTATTTCCCCTCTGATTCTAACTACTACTTGAGTCATCATTATTTTTCTGATCTTCATTTCAGCCTCCATAAGACCGTTTGTTGGATCTTCCACCATGACCTCTTCTACCTTTCTTGCTTTCAAACTTCTTGTTCAACTCCTCTTCCACTCTTAGGGAAAATTGGTATCTTCCACTCTTAGGGAAAATTGGTATGCCTTTTCAATGTTGCTCATTCTAACCAAACTCAACTCATCTTGAATACTTGGCCGCAATCCATAAAGATAATGGGCAACTTTTTCCTTCTCAGGTTCTGTATGACCTATTCTAATGAGAACTCGGTATAACTCTTATATATACTCCTGCAAGTATTCTCCCTCTTATTTCAACCCTTGCATTTTTCTCAACAGATTAAGCTCATAATCAATGGGAATGAACTGTCTCTTCAATTTCTCCACCATTCGGTCCAATCTTATGATTTTCTCCTTTCATCTTCTTTTCCTCTCCAACTGAATCTCCCGCCACCAAATTTATCCATGGCCCTTCAATTTGGCCTTCACAAATTTGACTTGATCTGGATCTTCAAAATATTCATACTCAGAATATTCTTCTAGATCATTGATCCATTCTATCATCTCCTTTGGCCTAAGATTTCCTAAAAATGTGGGAACTTCAATCTTGGGTCTCTTTCCAATCTTGGAAATGGCCCTTAAAAGCTTATCATGTTTAGGATCTCTAGGCACTTCTGGTGCTTCCTGGTCACCTTGTCCTTCTTCTTCGGATTCCTCTTCACTTTAATCTCTACCTACAATATTTACTCCTCTACATAGCTCCTCTTTTAATGCTTGCACTTGTCTCTGGAGGGCTCTAAAACCCTTTTCCATCACACCTGCAACCCTTCTACCATGATTTCTTTGTGGAGGCATTTTGGCTCTTATCACTTGAACCCACAACCACAATCCTAGTGCAAACCACCTCACAGTCGACGATCATTTTACACACTCTGGAAAACCCACTCTTATACCGCTTGATGAAGGGAATGGGCTTATTAACACAAACACACAACAAAATCAAGAATAACAATGATTTGCAAAGATAGGAAATGGGCTTTCTATTATCCACCATGAAATGAAATTACAATATTCAGAAATGCGACATGCACATTTAGAAATACTACATGCACATCCACATGGACTATTTATTACAATAATCTACAAGCCATATCCACCAGATGCATAACTCAGAACAGCCCTAGACAACCCTAGAGGCCTTCAATATATAGCCAATTTTAACCGCCTAAGACGATTCTAGAAATTAAACCCTAAAGTTTGAGGCTAACCATCCCTAAGATATTATCATTCATTTTTATTACATTAGAATAGGCCCAAACAACTTTGGAACCCAAAAATAAATTTTGAATAAACTTGAACATTTTCAAGTTCAAGTAGCGCAACTTTTGGAGACCATAACTCATCAACCGTTGATCTAATAGGCCACCATAACACCATTTTAGAAATGCCATGAAGTGTTTTACAATCCTTTTGATGGGACTTTGTGACCGGTCCGCCAACAGATGTGATTTTTCACCGAGTACCAAGGTACCGACCAACTTTGCCTGTAAGGTTATCTGGGGAATAAGTTCTCCAGGCCTTCAAGCACCTTAGAGTTGGGTCTCAATAGTGTGGGAGCTAAGTTGGGAGTGTGACTGTTTTGTTCGGGGGATAGCTGGTTTTCTTGGCTCATCTTCTCCGGGGATTTTGGTAATTTGGGGTTTCCTGCAAGCATTTGGATTATCAAAGAAACTTCAAAAGATACGCCAGGGTTAGAGAGTATTCATTCTACCTATAGTTATGCAAATATATTTAAAACATCAACCATGCTCTAACATGCTACACTAAATATTGAATGCGTACAGAACCATCATTTCATACATATTCAATAGTGAGGGGAAAATAAGGTCGTTATTCTACTTGAAATATCAAAGCAACAGACATCAGAAACATACCGCACAAAAGAATGCTAATCTAGAGATCAGAACGCTAACAATTTCATTGCTAAAACTCTTCTTTCTTCATTAACAAGTTTTCCAACAGCACTGGTGTGTACAATAATGGCTCCAAGGGAGCATATATCTACTAAGAGCTTCTAAGAACTAAGGAGCATTGAGCTTTGCAACTACAAGAAATGAAATGTTGAAATACTACTGCTATGGACTACAAAATCATCAATTTTACCAACCCTTGGAATGAGGTTGGACTTATTATTTATACACAAAGGTTTCCCTAAATTTAACCTAATCTAACTTTACACTCAATAATAAAATATGATTTCTGGTGGCCGGTACTACCTTCACCATGTTACAACAACCTCAAGAAGAACAGAGGTCTGACATGTCAAAAGAATAAGACAAGAAAAAGAGGTATGAAAGAATCGGCCTTGAGAAGAGAGGGGAAAATAGAAGAAATCCAATCTCTCCAAAGTTTGAGGCTACATGCCTCATTAATGCAAAAGTGGCTCACTATCTCTGATGCGCCAAGTGGTTAATGCTGAAGCGGCACCTTGGGAAGACCATATGTCATAATCATCCTCCGAGCCAACGTGTCTTGTTGGGGTCACCTACCTTTTGACACCCTTATTAACTGCCTTATAATGATCGATTAGCTCCAAGGAACCTAGACACGGGCCATTGAAATAATACAAAATTGCTAGATCTGGGACTTTGAGATCCAGGAGCTTACGCTCAAAGAATGAAATATTGTACAAAACACGTCCAGCTAGTGAAAATCTCCAAAATCTGGAGAACCTTATTACTCCTTACTATTTTTGAATGTTTTTGAGAGTTGGGAAATTTTGTCCTCATCAATGTCCTTAAGGCTAGCCTAGAAGTATTTGGCCGCCTCCACTTGTTCTCCCAAATCCAGAGTACTTGCTTTAACTCTATCATTATCTTGGCGGCATCGTGGCCCCGGAGCACCATGTGTGATATACGCAACATCTTTTCTTTGTCCATGCCTTCTAGGGACTAGTAACAAGACTCTATCAGCTCATAAAATTTTTCCATGATGTATTCCTCTAGAGTACATGTCTCAGTACTAAAGCGATCGACTCCTGAAACCCTTGTGATGATTGCCTTATACAAATTCAAAGAATATTCAAATTCTGGAACTTTGTCCTGTAGGGCCCCCACCAGTTGCTTTCTTATCTCCAATGTGAGATCAATTCTAGAGTGATGGGTCTAAACAAAGTCGAAGGAATCCTCTCCCAAAATTCTATCCTTGGTGACAATCTCCTCCCCGAGACCCATGAGTTCTCCTAACTCACCTATCCATGCCTCGTATTTCTTGATCTCCCCTTCCCAAATAGAAATGGTAGTTTTGGCCTAATGAAGGACATTCTCGACTGCGTACATGTTAGGGAGTGTGGCTACTAAGAAACGTTGACCATTCCCTACTTGTTCAACTACCCAATCATCAACTACTTGCACTTTCTTCTTCATTCCTCTAAGCGTGTCTATGTCACCCTGTGGGAGTGATGCTCCGGATGTATAAGCTTCCAGGGGAATAGCATTGATGGGTTGGGAAAGCTCTATTAAAAGCCTGAGGAGATTTTCATTTTTCTCCCTTTCCTCTTTTAACTTCTGGAACTATTTGTCATATCGGGCCTCTACTGCCCTAGTGGCCTCCTTTAGGAGGTCCAATTTTCCCTGTTTATCTCTCTTCTCCATAGGCACTTCCATTATTGTAAATTCTTTAGCTCTAACTATCACCGCATCTACCTTTGAGGGAGGTGTTGCAACTACCGCAACTATTTCTCTGCCCAGACCGGTCCAAGTGGAATGGAGGATACAGGCCCTCTTTTGTTTTGGGGCCCTTGCACTTGTGCCATCATCTCAGCCAGGGAGAGATGGGCCTTTATTTCTGTGGGGTCCTTCCTCTTTCTAGAAAACACCAACCACTATGGTGGGGGCTGGGGTGACCTTGCTTCCAATGTCTGATCCTGTAAATCCCCTTTGGGGTTCTGTTGTTCACTCCTAGTGCCTCAAATCTCTTTGGACTCCTTTCATGTATTTTCTAGACCACCTGCATTATCCACCTTAGTGGCATTAGTATCATCTTCCTTGGCATCCATGTCCTTAGCAGCGTCAGTTTCAACATCTATATCTCTAGGTTTCTACCCCTCACCTTGTTGTTGTTCTTGATGTTGTTGTTTGTCGGTATCTTCCGACAGAATATTCTCCTCCATGTGGATATCCTTTGGAGGTGGCTAAGGTTTCTGGCCAAAGTTTAAAAGTGTTGTCGCTGAGATCACCTCACCAAATTTTACCTTCTTCGGAGGTGGCATCTGGAGCATGGTGGCTCAGGTTATGGTTGCTCCTGTAGGTTTGGTTCCCTCAGCAAATGTTGGCTACTCATTTTGTACCTACCCTTTCTCTGTACTCTTGGTCTCTGGAACCTATATCTCCAAAACATTGGAGACTTTTATCTATTCTTGTTCCTTCTCTCTTTCTTCTTGGGCTTCCTGCTCTGTGGAAACTTCTTTCTCTAGGGTCCCATGAGTAGCTATCTCTTCCACTGCCTTCCTGATATCCCCTTGTAAATTTACAATTTCATCCTCCCTGAATATGTCGCCGAATTAATTGTGCGAAGGGGAGGTCTCTGGGGGATCTTTAGGCTGATTGTTTGGCTCTGGGGAGTCTGAGGAAATAATGTATATTTCAAGGATGCTGGGCATCCCAATCTCTGGCTCCACCCTTGGCTGAGGATCATTTTTCTTCTTCTTCTTACTCCTTGTTACCAATGGGGGCCCTACATCCAACATGGCTGCCCGTTCTTCCTCCACCCCGGTCCTTGTTACTCAGACCAATAATTTTGCAAGTGAAGGGGAATTGGGAGGGCGGACAGGACCAAACAATATAGCCAGAGTGGCCAACCGAGTGATTAACTTTTCTTTCATCTATTAGTACACCACCAAATTTTGTTGCATTTGTTTGACTATGGGAACTACAAATGAAACTTGGGGAGGGGCCCCCATCTTTATTTTTCCCCTATCCTCACCCTGCGAGGAGGTTCCAGCTCCAGAAGTTAAACCCCGCACAAATGGGCCAACCTTGCGCGTACTTTTCTGACACACCTTTTGAAAATATGCATGACTGCATTTAATTATGTTATGGGTGAGCTCCTCTATCGTCAGGCCCTCCTACACATCCCAATCCACCAAAGGCAGGGCCATCTTGTCTACTCCTTTTTCTTTGTATTGCAGGTTCTCAATAGACCCAGTATCTAAAAATTCCTTGGGGAAATTTTTAAGCTCCAGCCACTTCATCATCCCCTGCATCATCTGGACAAAATGCCTACTCTAGACTTCAGATTCATCTTGAAAATATTCCCAAAAATCCTCCAAGTGAAACTCGTGTGGGGGAGCTGCCCGGGGAAGTGTCATTGCTACTTTGCCTAGCGGATCAAAATCCTTCCACTCTAGATAGAATTATGCCAACCCAAGGCTCTTAAGTTCTCCATCAGCCTCCTTTTCCACTGCAAGGCTGCAGGTATAGTTCCCACAAATGATTGGGAATGGGACATTGGTAACCTTCTTCACCGTGAAGAGGGCGTGTAGCTCCAAAATTTACCGGCAGTACTCCAAAAGAATTATCTTATCCCCATAGTGTTTGGGCAATAAGTAGGGTTTCCTAGAGAAGTCAGTCACCCAAATGTATGTATGTTGTTGGTATTGAATGTAATATCAGCCATAAGAGATAACCAAATCCATTTATTTCTTAGAGAGTTGGTATCCGGCGTCCCGAGTAGGTGTGAGGAGGTTGTAGTAAATGAAGGCATCATTCACTCGGCAAAAGCTGAGGAAACTAGCCTCCCATTGGATCTATGGGAAATAATCCCATGGAGCATTCTAGCCCATGCCAGTCCCAAGCACACCTATTGTAAGTAATCCCTGGGTCATGGGGCATTGTTGTTCTAGTGCCCATAAAACATAGGATGTCATGTAGAATTTGGGGGTCTAGAGGACCTTCTAGAGCTGGGAGTCCATGTGGTTTACAATGATGGTGGCCCAGTCAAAATTTTACCCGCTGGAGGCAATGCCTTTAACAAGAAATAGTACATCCATACCGAGAATTCTCGGGCATGGGGTTCTCCAAAGACCCTTCATAGTGTGATGATCCCCATCTGTATGCTTTCTTTGAATTCATTCTGGGCGATCTCTAATTTCATCTTTTTAAAGTCTTTCTTTGGCACTTTGAGCCTGTTGTTGTTGAGGTATTGTTGGGCCATGAGGTCTAGCTTTTGAAATTCTTCCAAGGCCAGAGCCCAGGTGAGAACAGTTGCATCATCAAATTGGGCGATCCCCAGCCCCACAGCAAAATTTGCGGCATCCAGAGACACCATCAAGGTTGGGTATCCAGTGGGGACTAGGGAAGCCAGCATGACTGTGTGGAAGGAAGTATTGTAGTGTTCTTCCAGACTGAGGATGAGCTATGGAGCTTGCATGAAGCATGGGAAATAGGTGGCCTTGAGAATCTCAGAGGCCACGACATTGAGGGCCAACTGATCCCTGACAGATTGCTGAATGAACATTATTTTTACTAGGGCCTGCATTTTGGCCTATGTGCCGACACTTGTATCGGTGATCAGTTTAATCTTGGAATCGACCTTTGATCCTAGAATTTATTCTCCCTTCAGATATTTCATTGAAAGTGGGAGTTTTTCTAAGGCCTTCTCAGCCTTTGTCCTGATAGCTGCCATGATTGTAGCAGTAGTGGGGAGTTCTAGGCTCCCAGGTGGAGAAGATGCAGATTCCCTAGACATGATTGGTGAGTTTAATTCTGACAACCTGCAAAATAGGATGACCATTAGTATTTGTACAAAGCAAAGCATTATTTTGGATTCTATAAATTTTACCACCACATCACATATGTTCCTGAAAGAATTGTTAGTTCACGTCAAACCCCAAAAAGATATACATATAATAAGAATGACTTAAGAATTTGACCTCTACCTAGTCTTCCAGGGATTCTATCTCATGCGATAAAAATGAAATAAGGACCAAATGAAGACCTGGGATCCAGATTCTAGAAAACTAACCGTCACTGACATGACCGAAAATGAGTCGTATTAGGCTTATGTGGGAGTGTCACGTGGCCACGCAGTAATGAGATTAATGGTATTTACATTGACAACTATCCGAACACATGAGGAAATGAATGCCACTTGGGCCGGACTTGAATTTTTGTGTGGGAAACTTAACCCACCATTAAGGCTGACTTGACAGAGGAGAGAGAAACCCTCCATGGCCAAAACTAGCAAGGTGTTGAGTTTGAACCAGGCAGATATCTCTCTCAGACAAGCTCCACATTTAGGGATTTTGACACATGGAGAATGATGAGCTTTCCACTAGGCAGAGTGTAGAATATACAATAAATACACACATATCCAAAGCACAAGCGAGGGCCAAAGCACAACTTGCAGACTGGCCAAAAAAACTAGGCATATATACCAACACATACAGAGATTTACATAATGCACAAAATATACACAATATACAAAGGTATTCACACTAAACTACAACCATGATGAGGGAAGACAACCCTTTGGCTGAGCCAACCCACCAATATGAGGCAAAGACAAGGCCGAAACTAGAAACAGAAAGACAAAACACAACAAAGGAAATGAGTGAAACAAGCAAAAATGAGAAAAATTTGATCTCTGATCTGAATCTCCCTCTTGGCTAAATTGTATGTTTCTGTAGCATACTTTTTCATAATCCTTCATGAGTAAATAGTAGCAATTCATTCTCTCCCAATTCATCAATATCTCCCTTAATGATAAATGTCATCAATTCATTCTCTCCCTCTTTGAAAACAATGCCAAAAAATCATACTCCTGAAAACTTGTTCCAATAGTGGATTATACCTAACATGTACTCATAAAACATTGCATACAAAAATCTTTTCACAACTTCAAGAATCACCTAAAGTGTGTCATACTAAAATAAATTCAGAAATAGATATTCTAATAAAATATGGAATTGATGCAGCATGCCTCATGCTCTTTAGTGAATATTGGATAGTGGAAGAACCCCTAATTTACCTCTAAGATACTCAAAAGCATCTTTAGGTAGTGGCTTTGTAAATATATCAGTCAAATGTTCCTTTGAATTCACATATTCCAATCTCACATTCTTTGCTTGAACTTGTTCTATCTAGTAGTGACACTTGATATAAATGTGTTTGGTCTTTGAATGCATAACCAGGTTCTTTGATATATTAATAACACTTGTATTATCACAAAAAATATTAACCAGATCTGTGATCTCTTCTTGCATACCTTCAAGTAATTGTTTAATCCATACTATATTTACACAATTCATAGAAGCAACAACATATTCGGCCTTGGCAGTAGACTATGAAATGAAACTTTATTTCTTGCTTAGCCATGTAACCAATCTTTCACCTAGAAAGAATGTGCCTCCACTAGTACTTTTCTTGTCATCAAAGTCTACATCTCAATCTACATCAATGTAGACTTGCAGATCAAATGTAACTCCTTTCTTTTAAAATAAACCAAATTCTTATGTGTCTTTCAGATGTCTCAAAATTCTTTTTACCACAGACATATGTGTTTCCTTCATATTAGAAGAAAAACTTGCAACAATCCCAATAGCGTGTGCTATATCAAGTTTGTTGTGAATAACATATTACAATTTACCAATCATGGATCGGTAAAGAGTATTATCCACCTCTTGTGTTTCATCCTCTTTAGATAACTTACATCCAGTAACCATAGGTGTTCCAACAGGTTTGGAATCTTCCATACCAAAATTTTTGAGGATCTCTTTGATATACTTGGCTTGTGTAATATAAAACCCTCCAGTAACTTGTTGTATCTGTAGACCTAGAAAGAAATTAATCTCTCCAATCATTGTCATTTCAAACTATTTTCTCATTTCTTCAGAAAATCCTTTACATAAAGTTTCATTGCCTCCAAAAATAATATCATCAAAAAAAATTCAGCAATCAAAACTTTGTTATCACTTTCACATTTCAAGTAAACATTAATGTTATCACTTGTTCTCTAAAATCCTATTTTGATTGGATAAGAGTGCAATCTCTCGTACCATACTCAAGGTTCTTATTTCAAACCATATAAATCTTTATGTAGCTTACATACCTTATTCTTTTTTTTGTTCTAAATGAATCCTTCATGTTGCTCAATGTATACTTCTTCTTCAAGTATCCCATTACGAAATGCAGACTTAACATCCATATGAGATACCTTGAATCCTTTGTAAGAAGCATAAGCTAGAAGTATTCTAACTCCTTCCAATCTAGCTATAGGTGCAAAATTCTCTCCATAGTTAATAACTTCTTGTGCATAACCTTTGCAAACCAATCTAGCTTTATTTCTAATAACTTCTCCATGCTCATTCAGTTTTTTTCTGAAAATCCATTTAGTACCAATAACATTTTTTTCTTTAGGCTTGGGTACTAATTTCCATGTATTGTTCTTCTCAATTTGATCATACTCTTCTTTCATTGCTTTCATCCAATCTTCATTATCTAGAGCATCTTTAACTTCCTTAGGCTCAAATTTAGATATTAAACATTTATTGTCTCTTACCTTACTTTTGGTCATCACTCTAGCATCCTTATTTCCAATAACCTTTCTCAGAGAACAGTGCCTCCTCACATATTTTGCAAAAATAGGCTCGGTAGCTCTCAGTTCTTTAATATCAATATTTGGTTGTAGAACTCCTTTTTCATCTTCCTCCTTGGCAGGTGCTCTCGGTAAGGTATCAGGAACATTAGGTTGAACATATACAAAATTCTTATAATCCTCAGGTTCATTTCTACAAATTCATTAATTCTTACATTTTCACTTTCCACCATCTTGTTAGTAACTTTGTTCAAACATTTGATAGCTTTACTCCTTGTACAATATCCTAAGAATATTCCTTCTCCTTTTGAAACAAACTTTCCTTCTCTAGAAACTTTCATAATATAGAATTTGCTCCCAAAAAATTTAAAGTAACTAACTTTAGGTTTGTGTTCATACCAGATCTCATAAGGTGTCTTGTTGGTACCTTTCTTCATTTGTACTCAGTTCAATGTATAAACAAAACTACTCGCATCTTCTCTCCAAAAATTCTATGAAATTCCTTTTTCAATAAATAGTTTCCTAGCACAATCAATAATAGATCTTTTTCTTCTCTCAGCAATCCCATTCTATTGTGGTGTCCTTGGTGCTGACAATTTTCTCTTAATTCCATTCTCATTAAAAAACAATGTAAACTCATCAGAAGTAAACTCACCTCCTCTATCGAATCTCATACATTTCAATTGTCTTCCAATTTCTTTTCAACTTGGGCCTTATACCACTTAATTATTTGAAATGCATCATGTTTTTTTATTTTAAAACATTACAGGCATCATTCTAGAATAATCATGCACAAAAAAAAAAAAAAAAATTGTCTCCATAATAACTTTGAGTCCTCATGGATCCACATAAGTCAGTATGCACTAAATCCAAAATTCCTTGTATAACATAAGTCTTAATTGAAAAACTAGATTTATTCATCTTACCCATCTGACATTTTCTACACATAGCATTCTCGGGTTTCTCTAATCTCGGTAGTCCCCTCACTCTATTCTTCTTACTCAATTTGATTAAGTTGTCAAAATTAGCATGACAAAGTCTTTTGTGCCATAACCAAACATCTTGAATTTTAGTAAACATGCAACTGTTCGTAGAAGTATCAAGATAAAATAAATTACCTTTAGATTGTTCTCCAGTAGCAATCATACTATCCTTATCATCAAATAATTTTACCTTTCCATATTGAAATTCCAATTGGTGACATGTATTATTTAGTTGTACAACACTCAACAGATTATACTTTAATCCTTCAACCCAATAGACATCATCACATCTTGTGTTATTTAGTATAATTATAGAACCTTTACCTTTCACAAGATATGGAGCATCATTACCAAATCTAACAAATCATCCATCATATTTTTCCAAGGAAATAAACTTAAGTGTGTCATCAGTCATGTGATGTGAACAACCACTATCTATAATCCATGTTTCATCCTTACTTACTTGTGATATTAGGGCTCTTGGTTCTTCTTCATCATAATCATCTTTAATAGCAATATAAACAACTTATTTTCCATCATCACTATCAAAATAATCATCAGCACTTAGTCTTTCATTAGCAATATGAAAAGATTGCTTGCCTTTGTTTTTGTAGTCTCTGAATATCCTGAATCTATTTTCTCTTTTGTCCTTATTGTTGTTATCTTTATTTTCCTCCTTATCTTTCTCATGATAGTTAGATGCAAAGTGACCAATGTTATCACAATTAAAACATTTCAAGGGTAACTTACCTACGTATTTTTATTTGCCTCTTTGTAGCCTTCTAGCTAATAAAGCTTCAAATTCTCTTTCATTCTCATCACATTCAGTAAATAATTCTTCAAGACCTTCAGTACAACTATAAAATTTCTCACTAGCACTTCTCAAATATTCATCTCCAGATGCAGCTTCCCTATATTTTCCAATCTTTAAAGTAGACTTAAATGCATATTCAATCTTAGATGTAGCAAGAAAACTATTGTCAAAATCATTTAACTCAAATGTAGTTAACTTACCAATAGTAGCATCCAGTGAAATATTCATCTAGGGAATAGAACTTAGCTCTTGTATAGTAGATACATGAATAGCATAACTCGGTAGTAGGGTTCTCAACCTATTTCTTCTAACATCATCCTTTGTTATGATCCCACCAACTCCTCTGATATAATTAATAGTCTCCGTAAGTCTTGTACTGTAATGTATTATGTTCTCTCCTTATTTCATCCTCATAGAGTCAAATTTTCCTCTCAAACTTTCTACTTTATCCTTCTGAACATGATAATCTCCACCATAGGTCAAAATTAGATTATCCCACATCTTTTTTGAAGTAGTACAACCATCAAGTTCATCATATTCATGGTCGGTAAGTGTAGAATCAATCTCAATCATAACTTTTGTGTGTTATTATTTCTGTATTTGCTCACTAATAGTCAAAGGTGCAGTAGTAGGTGCTACATATTCATTTCAAGAAAGTAAAGTCCATATTCTCCTACTCCAGACAAATGTAACCTCATTCTACTTTTCCATGTAGAGAAATGATCCCTATTCACCTTTGGTGCTTCCCTCTTATACATCTTTAGATCTTAACTCAAGTCCTTTAAACTTATCACTTCAGAGTAACTAGCTCTGATACCAATTGTTCGTCCACTGAGAGGGGGAGTGAATCATAAAAATCAAAACTTAAACACTTAAAACTAAACTCTTTGAATCACTCTATAATATTGAATACAGTAATCAACTGATTCACCAAACAACTTAATAACTTAAACAGCAATACATCTCATATATGTAAATCAATCATTCAAACTTAGTAACATCATATTAACACAGTTCACTCTAGATTTAACTCAGTTGAAACCGCATTTAACGAGGAAACCCAATTTGGGAAAAACCTCTATGGGAATTGTGACCCACATTAAAAATTTACCCTTCTGAAGTGTGCCTGGTAAAGAACTTATCATGTTAAAGATTACAAACACATTTCCTAAATGTGACCCTGTTAGGGGATTTACCTCAGATCTGTTAAGATCTTCACTCTATTAAAAGTGACCTTGTTAGAGGTCTTTAAACACTCTTTTGGAATTTCACCTAAGTCTAGTTTTTACAAATAGGATGGTTAAATCCACTCGGTTAAGAGATTTCTTTTTTACAAATACTAATAAGCAATAGTAAACTTTGATCTATAAATATAGAAACTGCCTTTGCTTGTTTGAGATCCTTTATGCTCAATTGAATACTAGAATCTCATACTCCTTTGATCTCTTTCTTGGACTGTAGATTCTTCAATCTATGTTTCTCTATTCTGCTCAGTAAATGATGTTCTTCAGCTTCGTCTTCTTCTTTGTTCAACTTGCCAGCGAAATTACTCTTTGTTAATATTTCTCATTCTTTATATAGACATAATTTTGCCTCTTCGTCTCCTTAATTAGATTTTCCATCATTTGCGCTCATTTGTTTGATCATCTTCTTCATAATTCTCAACTTGATAAACCATTTCACTTTTACCTTGGAACTTGTACTTTTCTTGGAACTCTCAAAATTTAGTTTAACCGCTTGATCTTCGTCGTAGATCTTCTCATTGAATTTTCACATTCATAGATCTTCTAAAAAAATTTATTTAATTCATATACTCATCCAGTTCATCATCACTTCACATTAAATTTGATCTTATCATCATTTATAATTAATAACTTGTACTCAGTATTACTTGCTTTAGAACTTGATAATTGTCTTCATTCACTGCTTGGTGTCAAACTCATCTTCGGTGCTCGGTGCTTGACTTTCACTTAGTGTTTGGTAACTGTGGCTGAATCACATATCATTCTACCAACTAACTCTATCTAGCTTGGTAAAGTAACTCTTTCAGTCATAACTTTAACTCTTTACAATTTATGACTTGATCAATCAATTTTACCAACTTGATTATTAGAATAGGTTAGAAACCTAATCTCCCAAGAACACCTGCATGCATAACCCTGTCACATGGAAGAAGCGAAGAACAGAAAGCAAGAAAAATCTATGGAGGCCAAAATGTCAGAGGCATCATATGCACATGAAAATAATATGCTATTATGAATAATGTATTACAATCTTCTACAATGTGTTATGAAAAACAAAGAGGTGAATCCTTAAAAAGGAATCACAAAACCCTAAAAGGGAAACCCTAAGGTTGGCTTAAGAAACTAGAGTGAATAGGTGAGTTAGTAATTAGATCAAAATGATTTAATTAATAACCCAAAATACTATTACTCTAACACCCCCCCTTAAGATAAGCTTAGGGAGAAGTAAAACCTAGGAGACTACTGCAAAAAGTAGGAAAGAAGGGTCCCGGCAACAAAGGCCTAATCAGGTACCCAAGTACAAGAAATCTCTGTAAAGCAGGGAAATAGGGAAAACCCAGTGGGAAAAACTCTACCCCAAAAAGAGATGAACTAGATGAAGGAAACAAAGCCTCCAATCTAGGGAAATTCTCAAAGAAAGGAACAAGAAAGAGCATGTAAAGCATCTCCGAAGCATGAAGCTGCAAACACTGTCAGAAGTAATTGCTAGAACCCCCACTAAAATAGTGCATGACCAGGTAGATAAGACAAAGTCTGAAGAGCTGATCAATCAAAGAGGTGACCTCCAAAAGTAGGAATGAACACGTGTCTATATAGTAGATGATCCATCTCATCGAAATACAGAGGTACCTAGCCATTGCATCCACCTAGTACATAGGAATAAAAATTAAATACGTAGATCACTCAACCAAACCAAGGAAGCAATAGAACCAACAGGTGAACCCCCCCATAATGCTGAACAGGGAGAGGGGTGACAGGAACACTAAAATGCAATGCCAGAAATAGTTGCAAGAAGAAGAAGAAGGAACACCAACAGTCCAATAGAAGTACAAGCACAAGATAAAGGGCGGTGTCATGGACACACAGCATGGGCTAATGTCATGGAAGGTACACTCACTTGACAAAGGTGAATGAGCACAAAAGGAAAAACATCATAACCCCGCATGGCACTTTATAACTGAGTGCGAGTACAAACAAACACAAGGTGCTCAAGATCCTAGATATGCAGAAGTAGGCACTTTATCCTAGTGCATTTATAGAAAAGAGAATGCTATAGAAGATAAGCATACAATGCTAAGAAGGTCAGAAAGAAGAGTGAGCCAGAAGAACAGAAGAAGAGATCTCAGGACCTATAGAATCCAAGTAATCCGCCAGAGTGTGAAAGTGAAAAACTCAAAGGAGAAAGAACTTGGAGAAGAATCTAGATAAAAGACCCCTGCCACTAAAAAACTCACTGAACCAGCTTTCCAACGATATCTGCTTTGCCAAAAAAGGAGTCTGGATGAGCAAGATATGGCTCCCGGAAGGCAAAAACAAACATTGGACTTTGAAAAAAAAAAACTGTCAAAATAGTAGAACCCAAAACCCCAACCTCCATCATCGGAAACAGCTTAGAAAGAGCTTTCCGACGATATAAAGAAGTCAGAAAAAGACCTCTATTTTCTCCAATTAGAGCAAAAACACTACCAGAGGGTCAAAAGGGCACCAAACAATTTTTAAAGCCCCTGGGCTAAAAAACTCTGAGCCCCTAGGCATATGGCGCGCACAAGGGGCTGAAGGGCGAAGCCCTCAGTCACCCATGTGACCGCTGCTGGCAGTAAAAGGGGCCCGTGAGGCTAAAAAACCCGCCGGGTGGCGGTGCCGGCAGAGCGGAGCGGTGGGCCAATGGTGTTGCGGAGGAGGGCAGCAGTGGCGCTACCGGTGGCGGGGGTCGGAGGTGTCGACAAAGCCCGTAGGGCCTGCGGGAGACGCAGTCGGCAGGGCTGGGTGTGAGCCGGGGTGTGGTGGTGCGGCGGCGGCGCCTTTGCAAATGCACTGGTTGCATTTTGAAAATGCCCAAAAACCATTAAGAAAATGATTTTTTTAATTTTTTTCTCGGTTTCCATGCCCGTACGACATTGGAAACCAAAAAAAATTTGCCTCAAAGTCACGTTGTCCAAAATTGACAAGTTTTATATAGATTTTGGGGTTTTTAGGTGCTTTGAGCTCAATGGAGATGTTCGTTTGAGCCCAAAATACACCAAAAAAAAAATTCATTTTTGCATGCAAAAAAGAAACAAAAAATATCGTCCTACAAAGAACCTCCTACTTCTGAGAAACTTCAACAAAATATGAACAAAGAGCCGCAGGAAGGCTCTAATACCATGTTAGAATAGGTAGAAACCTAATCTCCCAAGAACACCTGCATGCATAACCCTGTAACATGGAAGAAGCGAAGAACAGAAAGCAAGAAAAATCTATGGAGGCCAAAATGCCAGAGGCATCATATGCACATGAAAACAATATGCTACTATGAACAATGTATTACAAACTTCTACAATGTGTTATGAAATACAAAGAGGTGAATCCTTAAAAAGGAATCACAAAACCCTAAAAGGGAAACCCTAAGGTTGGCTTAAGCAACTAGAGTGAATAGGTGAGTTAGTAATTAGATCAAAATGATTTAATTAATAACCCAAAAGACTATTACTCTAACATTGATAACATCAAATATATAGTAGAAAAAAACTATATCATCATTACTTCATCATTCTCTGATCTGTATTTGTCACCCATTTAACTTATCCTCTTAAGATATCGTAACATAATAAAAATTAATTAATCAATTGCTTGACATCAATGAAAAAACAACAACTGATCTAACCATTTCTACAATCATGATACTTGATATCACTCAGTCTTCATCATCTCCATCAGATCTTCATTAGTTGATTAACATATTCACCATTTTACAATGTTAAAAACATATGTCAAACTCACATATGCATGTTTAATACTTTCATCAAGAACTCTCACATGACCTACTAGGACTATAACCCTTATTACGCTTATTTTACAAAGAAAGTAGTCAACATTATCATAGGACAATGCCACCACTATTAAAAGTTATGGGATGTATTCAAACTACTAAATCCACCCTTGGTTTGGGGTGAAAACCTGTCAACGCAACCCAGATTTAAAATCTCAACCTGTTAGTAACCTTGTACACAACACTACCAATCATAAAAATTCATTGAACTCAATGGATCTTTCATGGCCACTTTTGTAAGCACAAGAATATTAATATAAATTTCCATAATTGAATTTCCCCAAATTAATTTGAATTTTGGCCCGGGGGAAGTCAAGTTTTCCTCATTTTTTCTTCAAAACCCTAGGTAGGGATTCTTTCAGACCTGAGAAGACAACTAGCTCTAACTTGCACCAAACTAAATGAAATATCACCAAACCATGTTTGAATGAAAGGTACTTCAATTTCCTATTGTTTCATGACCATTCCAAGTGACAATCAATCTGTACAAAAAAAAAAAGTAAACAACTGATACGATTTTTTGTAGAGTTCTTACCAGGAAACAGAGATAGTTTTTATTGATTTCCATGAAAAATCATACAAAGTGTGTGCCTCAGGGTCGTATAGATGATTTCACACCTTCCCCAAACTTTCCAACTACTTTTTGAACCAAATGGACATTTGGGACACATAATTTTCAAAAGTTGTCATTTGACAAAAAAAAATTGTCAAGTTGCATTATGCAACTTTGACAACATTTTAAATTTGTTTGCACAAAATAACTCAAGTACTTTCAAAACCATTTGAACTTGATGCTATTAGAAAAAAATGTGATTAAATGACATAATTTCAATCACCTTTTACCTCTTTGACCCCCTTTGACCTAGATTGACTATTCAGGTCCTGATTGGCAAAATGTAAGCAAACGGTCTAATGACCTTACAAAAATGACTCACAATGACTTCTAAGCATCATGAATCCTAATGAGAAGAATAAATGGCCTTCTCCTAGCCTTATTAAGTTATTTTTGACCAATCATAACCATGGTAACATTAGTGCACTTGAACCATACTCCCCCTAGAGAAAGCCTCATGTCTCATGAGGAAACTCCATCTCCATGATATGGATATATGCCTGATACACCTGCAACAAATGGATTAAACCATAACATGGTTACTGTTGGAATAGTCCCGAAGGATAACTGAGAGGGGGGGTGAATCAGTTATCAGAAATTTTAATTTTTTTCTTCACTTAGATAGAAATTAACATAAATCAAATGCACATTTAGATAACACAATAGAGAACACAACAATTTTGGTTACGGGGAAAACAAATACATAAAAACCCCGATGGGAATTAGCACCCACAAAGAACTGTACCTGAGTATAATTATCCATGTTAGGAGATCTTGCAACCCTGTTAGGATTTATTCTTTACAATGTAATAAGTACAGAGACCTGGTTAAAGGTTAGACTCTGTTAGGAGTATTTTACAAGTAACCCTATAAGGGGTGAGAACTCACTGTCCAAAATCTCGTTGCTAAAATGATGAAGGCTGCAACCTTCAGTAGAACATATATACACTATATATGATAGATGAACTATTTTAGTAGACCTGTTGTCTTGATCAGTTCCAATGAAATGTAATCTTCTTCTATTTCTTCACATAGTTCTTCAGCTTATTCTATCTGACTTTCTGCTCTCTTCTGTCTTTTGTTTTTCACTTCATTTTTCACACTTAGTGATCACATTTGAACTGCTATATGTATCTTCACCAAGGATAAGGTCATGAAGGTATCTAGAAAAACTTCATCAACTTCTTTGTCGGCTTAACTAACCACGTAATCAAGACTGGAACCGCGCAGCTCAAACTGAATAGACGTGACGCTTCACAAAGTCAGCATCACCAAATTAACTCCAACTTCACAATTCTGATAGAACATGTTTGGCACCTTTATATAATTATCTTTAACTCATAACTAAACATGAATAAAAACACACATATCCCAAAGATAGGCGCAACTCAAGAAATAATGTAATTACATCGGCTCTTCATAAGTAGTCTTCAATCACTGTAACTGTCATAACTAATTAACATAACTCAACTGAAACTTCATATCTAAATTAGTGTGAATGCACATAGAATCTAGAGCATGTATACACCATGGAAATAAACACACATAGCTCCAAAACATCTATACTGATAATTGCATATAGAACACTATTGTATATTATATGTTGTCATCAATGACAAACATACAATCAATTATTTCCATAGAAGCAAATCTCCAACAATATCCCCCTTTGACATTGATGGAAACATATGATATCATCAACTCAAAGTGTCTTCCTTATTTTTACAACCTTCTCAATATCCTCATCAAAATTTCCTCTTCACTGTTGCTGCTATTCTAGCTATATACTCCCCCAGAGTATATTCTCCCCCTTACTAATACTCGCCCGTTGACATCAATAGAAAAGGGTGTTAAACACCATTAGGCACAGGTACTACTCCAAAAGTAGAGTAGTCAACCATTCATCAGTCACCAAGGACTGATGTTCTTGCTACAAATTCTAATCAGACTCAGGAAAGGGAATTACTCCCAGCTTCTCCCTGAGATACTCGAAAGTATCTTTTGATAATGGCTTTGTAAAGATATCTTCTAATTGTTCTTTAATGCTCACATAATCCAACTTCACTTCTTTGTCTACAACTTTTTCTCTTAGAAATTGGTATTTGATCTCAATGTGTTTTGTCTTTCCATGCATCACAGGGTTCTTTGACATATTGATAGTACTAGTGTTGTCACAGTGAATAGCAATAGGATAATCAATCTGAATACCAAAGTCTTTAATCATCTGTTTGATCCAAACCATTGTTGAGAAATTCAATATTGTTGCAACATACTCAGCTTCTGTTGTTGACTGAGAGATACAATTCTACTTTTTACTTGTCCAAGTGATCAATCTGTCTCCAAGAAATATTGCTCCTCCTGATGTACTCTTTCTGTCATCATCACAACTTTCCCAATCAGCATCAGTATACACATGAAGTTGTATATTCTCTAAGTTAGGATACCATAAACCATAGTCTATAGTTCCTTTTAAATATCTGAATATTCTTTTTATTGCCATTAGGTGATTTTTTTTAGGTTCAGCTACAAATCTTCCAACAATTCCAACTGCATTAGAAATATCAGGTCTAGATTGAGTAAGATATATGAGTTTTCCAATCATAGACTTGTATAGAGTCTTGTCAACTGCTATGGAATCATCATCTTTAGAAAGCTTGCTTCATGTTATCATGGGGGTGCTTACTGGCTTTCAATCTTCCATTTTGAAAGTCTTCAATATCTCCTTCACATACTTAGATTGATTTATAAATATGTCGTTGTCTCTTTGTTTTACATTCAATCCAAGAAAATATTTTATAGATCCAATCATGCTCATTTCAAACTCACTTTTCATTTCTTTGGAAAAAATTTCACTAAGTTTGTCATTACCTCCAAAGATAATGTCATCAACAAAAATAGAAATGAGTAGTAATCCTTCATCTGTCTCTCTTATGAATAAATTACAGTCAGCTGCTCCTTTTCTGAATCCTATCTTTGTTAAGTAACCATCAAGTCTCTCATACCAATCTCTTGGGGCTTGTTTAAATCCATAAAGTGCTTTATTTAATCTGCATACCATGTCTGGTTTGTCTAAAATTTTGAATCCTTCAGGCTGCTCTATGTAGACTTCTTCCTTCAAGTCACCATTCAGAAAAACTGACTTGACATCCATTTGATATACTTTAAAGTTCTTAAATGTTGCATAGGCCAAAAACAACTTGATAGCTTCTACTCTGCTCACAGGGGCAAATGTATTAGTATAGTCTATTCCTTCTCTCTGCGCATATCCTTTACATACTAATCTAGCTTTTTTCCTTACCACTGTGCCTTCTTCATTCATTTTGTTCTTGAATATCTATTTTGTTCCAATCACATTCTTGTCATGAGGTCTAGGGACCAGTTCCCATGTTTCATTCTTGATTATTTGATCTAATTCTTCTTGCATAGTACTTTTCCAATCTAAATCTTTGCATGCATCTTCAACACTTAAGGGTTCAATCTGAGAAAGTAAGCATACCTCTTCATCAACAGTTGAACCTTTTTCTCTAGATCTTGTCAAGACTTTAGCGCTCTGATATCCAATGATGTCTTCCTTAGAGTGGTATTTGGATGTGTATTTTGAGTTTTTAGGAGTGACACTTTCATCTTTAATCTTTGATTCTTCTTCACTTGGTTAAGGATTGTTGCATGAGACATCAATACAGTCAAACATTTCTTCAATAATTTTGTCTTTATTGATGGGTTCGGGCTCATCTTCAATCATGGGAGCATACTCATAGTATCTTTCTTGAATCATAAACTTCTCATCAATATTCACATGAGTACTTTCAATTATCTTCTTTAATCTTAGATTAAAACATCTATAGGCTTTGCTTTTAGTAGAGTAACCAAGAAAAATACATTCATCACTTCTAGCATCAAAATTGCCAATGTTATCATCTCTCTTGATGTAGCACTTTCTTCCAAAGATTCTGAAGTATTTTATAGCAGGTACATTACCGAACCAAATTTCATAGGGTGTCTTGTCTGCACCTGGTCTCAATTATATTATATTGATAGTATAGACTGTTGTATTGACCGCATCTCTCCAATAAGTATGGTAAACATTTCCTTCAATCATGATAGTGCACGCTGTGTTAGGTGTTATTCTATTCCTTCTTTCTCCAATCCCATTCTTCTAAGGGTTTCTAGGTGCACTTAACTTTCTTTTGATTGTATGTTCTTCACAATAATCATAAAACTGGTCAGAGGTGAATTATCCTCCTCTATCAGATCTCAGACATTTTATCTTTAATCCAGATTCATTCTCCACCTTAGCTTTGAACACTTTGAACTTCTCAAAAGCTTCTAATTTGTCTTTTAGAAACGCAACCCACATCATCCTTGAGAAATAATCAACAAACAAAATGAAATACCTTTCTTCGTAGTATGATCTTGTTTGAGTAGGTCCACATAGGCCTGTATGTATCAGATCTAATTTTTTTTTAGAAGAGTCTTGTTTTCTCCTTAATGAGGTCCTCACATACTTCCCCTTCACACATTCCCTGCACATGGTGTCAACTGGTCTTGCAATACTTGGAAGGTCTCTTACTGCCTTTACATTACTTATCTTGACTATGGTGTCAAAATTGATATGACAAAGTCTCTTGTGCCATAGTCAACTATCATCCACTTTTGCAACAAAACAACTTACTTTTGATTTGAGCTGAAAGACATTACCTTTGGTCTTTGAGCCTGATGCAATCAAGTCACCTTCTTTGTTGTTAATGATGCACTAGTTGTTTTTGAATTCCAACTGATATCCTTTATCAATTAGTTGTCCAACACTTAGTAAGTTATGATGTAAGCCATCAACATAAAAACATCATTTGTCTTATTCTTTCCATCTAAGGTGATAGAACCTCTGCCTATGATAGGTTTGGGAGTGTTATCTCAAAATCTAACCATGCCACCTTTGTTCTTTTCCAAATGTACAAATCTATCTTTGTCTCCTATCATGTGGTGTGAACATCCTCTGTCAATGATCCAGTCAGTTCTGATGTCAGCTTTTGAAACTAATGTTGACTCTTGTGCTTTTTCTTCATCTTCTTTGTCCATTTCTTCAAGCATCCTCTCAATGTCTTTAATGGAAATGAAACCAATTTCATCTTCACCTAAGTCATCATCAGTTACACTATCTTCAACATGATAACATTCCTTAGTGTACTTGGGCTTGTAATCTGATCTGAACTTCTTGACTCTTGTAGGACACTTGGATGCAAAGTGACCAACTTTGTTGCATGAAAAACATTTGAATGGCAGTTGTCCTTCATATTTCCCTTTACCTTTCCTTTCTTTCTTGGAAATCATAGAAATTATTTATTCTAGTTCTATATCCACTTCTTCATTATTACTAGAGCTGCTTAGAGATTTATTGTTGTGGACTGAGGCTTTGAAAGATGTCTCACTTTTGGGTTATGTCTTCAATCTTGATATCTTAAATGCAGATATTTTGCTAATCAAAGTCTCTCTCTTGATGTCTTTTGAAAGTTGCATAGTCTCATCTAAGATATTGATCTTGCTCTCATGGTCTGCTGTTAATGTGGTCATTAGTTTGTCTATTATATCATCCTCTAAAATTTCTCCACCATTGTTCCTGATACCTAAACTGCTTCATTAATTCTCTGATTGTATGCTCTGATGTTTTCTTCAGGTAGCATCTCTAGGTTGTTGTATATTTTCTTCCATGTCTTTCTGCATGCATTCTTTGCTTGGATATATCCTTCAAACATATCTTATAAGTATTTCCAAATAGAGTATGCTTTATCTGCCTTCTTGATCTCAGAAAATTCACTGTCGGAGAGGGCACTGATTAGGGCTTCTTTGGAAATTTCATTTTGAGTGAATAATTCCTTTTGTTTAATTGTAGAGTCTTCTTCTACAAGGTCTTTCAAGATGGGAACTTCAATTTCATGAGTGGCAATCTCATAGATCTCAAATCCAACGCACTGAAGATGTGTTATCATTTTGTTCTTCCAGTCAAGATAGTTTTCTCCATCAAACTTGGGAATCTCTTTCCTGAAGTATTCCATCTGATCTACCTTATGTTTTTAGGCTTTCTCTCCAAGGCACTTGGCTTTGATACCAATTTTTTGAATAGTCCCAAAGGATAACTGAGAGGGGGGTGGATCATTTATCAGCAATTTTAATTCTTTTCTTCACTTTGATATCAATTAACATAAAGCAAATGCACATTCAGATAACACAATAGAGAACACAACAATTTTGGTTACAGGGAAACCAAATAGGTAAAAACCCTGGTGGGAATTAGCACCCACAAAGAACTATACTTGAGTATAATTATCCCTGTTAGGATTTGTTCTTTACAATGCAATAAGTACAAAGACCTGGTTAAAGGTTGGACCCTGTTAGGAGTCTTTTACAAGTAACCCTGTTAGGGGTGAGGACTCACTGTCCAAAAGCTCACTGCTAAAATGATGAAGGATGCAACCTTCAGTAGAAAAGATATACACTATATCTGATAGATGAACTATTTTAGTAGACCTGCTACCTTGATCAGTTCCAATGAATTGTAATCTTCTTATGTTTCTTCACATAGCTCTTCAACTTATTATGTCTGACTTTTTGATCTCTTCTGTCTTTTGTTTTTCACTTCATTTTTCACACTTAGCGATCACATTTGAACTACTATATGTATCTTCACCAAGGATAAGGGCATGACGGTATCTGGAAACACTTCATCAACTTCTTTGTCAGCTTAACTAACCACGCAATCAAGATTGGAACCGCGCAACTCAAACTAAGTAGACACCACGCTTCACAAAGTCGGCATCACCAAATTAACTCCAACTTCACGATTATGATAGAACACATTTGGCACCTTTAGATAACTATCTTTAACTCATAACTAAACATGAATACAAACATGCATATCCCAAAGATAGGCACAACTCAAGAAATAATGTAATTACGTTGGCTCTTCACAGGTAGTCTTCAGTCACTGTAACTATCATAACTGGTTAACATAACTCAACTGAAACTCCATATCTAACTCGGTGTGAATGCACATAGAATATAGAACATGTATACACCATGGAAATAAACAGGCATAGCTCTAGAACATTTGTACTGATAATTGCATATAGAACACTGATGTATATTATATGTTGTCATCAATGACGAACATACAATCAATTATTTGCACAGAAGAAAATCTCCAACAGTTACATATTAGACCAAGAAGGAACAAAAAATATCATAAAATTAAGTGGATACCAAGTTCTTTCATGTATTTTTTGAATTTTCACCCTCTCCTCCATTTTCCTACATGTTGCTTCATGTACCTGTGTTTGAACATGTACTTTACTCTACACAAAAGGACACAAAATTGATCCAATCATTACCCCTGTACTCAAGTTATTGTGTAAAACCTTATCTGGCCTTGGTTTTTCTCCAACCTCCTTTCCTTGAAGAGGTTCTTCAATATTCTTGTCTTTTAGAAGTGCCTTCTTACCAAACATGACAATCTTATTTTTACCCTTGACATCGTCATTCATAAGCCACAAGGTATACTTAACCCCATTATTTTCAAGAGTATGTGTATTCATCCTATTATCATAACTAGTTTGGTTGTCATATTTCCAAGGCCTACCAAGTAGAAAATGGCTACATTCCATAGGGAAAATATCACATAAAACACTCTCCTTATATTCACCAATCTGAAAATCTACTTTTTCTTGTTCTTTTACCTGCAAACTAACATCATCATTGAGCCAAGAAACTCTATATGGATTCATATGAGGAATTAATTCCATTTTCAATTTCTCAACCATTTCATTAGAAACCATATTATTGGTTGAACCAGAATCAACAATAAGAGTACAAACTTTACCTTTACATCGGCACCTGGTTATAAAGAGGCTCCTTCTTTGAACAAGTTCTTATGGTTGTGAGGTCTTCAAGATAGTCATTTTTATCATCAAACATTCACCAAATTCTCCAACACACTCAAGCTCCCTTGGATGACTATCAACCTCCACCTCTTGAGCATATTCAACCCTCTTAGAGGATGATGATGATGTTTTTTCCTTTTCAATAAATTTAAAAGAAGGATGACCATATCCATTGTAGTTATAAAATCTTCCTAAAAATTGAATAGAAATCCTACCAAATCTTCCCCTTTGTCCTCTACCTCTAAAATCATAAATTTTCCCTTGTTCTTCTTGTATTTCACTAGTTTTTTTTGGAGGTTTTGATTCTCTACCCCTTTTATTTCTTCTGCCTCTTCCTCTTATGGATTTGTCTCTTTTACTTTTCATCTTTTCTTCCACCTTGAGAGCCAATTGTTAGCATTCCTGCATAGTAGTTGGGTTAGCAACAACCAATTCATCTTGAATATTAAATCTCAAGCCTCTTAGGTATATATCAACCTTAGCAACTTCATCTTCTTCCCTAGCTGATCTTATGCTTAACTTATAAAACTCATCAGTATAAGTCTTAACATCTTCATCCTTTTGTCTTAGTCCTTACAATCTTTTATACAATTGAGCCTCACAATATTTAGGAAGAAAATTACCTTTGAGTTTTTCTACCATCATTTCCCAAGATGTGACCTTGGCCTTTCCCTTCTTCCTCCTCTCTAGTTGTTCATGATCCCACCACAAGAGTGCATGCCCTTTGAGCTTGGTCTTTTCCAACTTAACCTTCTGATCTTAAAGTGCGTCTTCAACTTCAAAGTAGGAATCCATGGTTGCAATCCAATCTAATATTTCTTCTTCATTGAAATTACCCTCATACATGAGAATATCTTCCCTTACCTTGTACTGGTCACTCTTTACTTCCTTTAGAAGCTTGAAAGTCCTTTGCTCCTCAGGGTCCAACTAGTCTTCCTCAGAATCTTCAGCCTCATGGAACTCTTCCTCTCCCTCACTAACATCCCCTACATCAAAATTCCTTCTCTGATTTGACTCCAAGGCTTCAAGCCTTTCCAAGAGTGTATTATAGGAATTGTGTAGCCTTACATTCTTCTCCTTTAGTTCTTGTATCTCCCTAGTGGTACCTATACCTTTAGGAGGCATATTGTGTCACCTTTACTCAACCTTCAACTTATCCCCTTTATAAATACCTACTCCCTTTCTCTTATAGTAGTATGATGTAGAGAATCTAGGACCCACACACCCCACACAACACCATGTCTCCATTTTCTCTAGTTTTGTAACAAAACCCATCACAAGGTCCAAAAAAAAGACTCATTCTTGTCAAATGGAATGGAGGAAAAGTCCTTGAACTCTAAAAACTCCCAACACCTTGGACACAAGGGATATTAGAAAAATGATCTCCCCTTATAAATGTTTGCAAGTACACATGAACATGATCAGCCATGAAGGACTGCCTTGCTTAGGCAATACATCAATGTTTGTTACTTGAATTACAACAACCTATCTTCCATGGAACCAAAGAACATATGATAAGGATACTATAAATAAATTTTATGAGACTCTAAATACCCCCAAATGACTCACCAAACTAGTCCCAAACAGACCATAATATGGACTTCTTGACATGGTTGTTATGAGGCCTAATAGCCCTTAATATGAGCATTCACTAAAATCCAAGTTACCAAAGATTCCCATCATAGTTTATTACTTGGAAATTCACCATTTTTAAAGGCTAAAAACATATGTCAAACTCACATATGGATGTTTAATACTTTCATCAAGAACTCTCACATGACCTACTAGGACTAAAACCCTTATTAGGCATATTTTACAAAGAAAGTACTCAACAAATTTATCACAGGAAAATTAAACCACTTGGAAAATTTATGGGATGTATTCAAACTACTAAATCCACCCTTGGTTTGGGGTCAAAACATATCAACACAACCTAGATTTAAAATCTCAGCCTGTTAGTCACCATGTACACAACACTGCCAGTCATAAAACTTCATCAAACTCAATGGATCTTTCATGGAAACTTCTATAAGCACAAAAATATTAAAATAAATTTCCATACTTGACTTTCATCAAAGGCATTTGATTTTTTTCTTGGGGGAAGTTAATTTTTCTTCAAAACCCTAGGTAGGGCTTCTTTCAGACCCGAGAAGACAGAACTTTCTCTAACTTACACCAAACTAAATTAAATCTCACCAAACCATGTTTGAATGAAATTTAATTCAATTTCCTATAGTTTCATGACTATTCCAAGTCACAATCAATCTGTACAAAAAAAAAAGTAAACAACTGATACATTGTTCTGCAAAGTTCTTACCAGGAAAACAAAGATAGTTTTTGTTGATTTCCATGAAAAACCATACAAAGTGTGTGCCTTGGGGTCTTATAGATGATTTTAAACCTTACCCCAACTGTCCAACTTATTTTTGAACCAAATGGATGTTGGGAACACTTAATTTTCAAAAGTTCTCAAGTTGTGAAACTTTGACAATATTTTACATTTTTTTGCACAAAATAATTCAAGTGCTTTCAAAACCATTTTAACTTAATTATATTATACCAAATATAACTCAATGACATAATTTCAATCACCTTTGACCTCTTTGACCCCCTTTGACCTAGATTGACTATTCAGGTCCTAATTGGCAAAATGTAAACAAATGGTCTAATGACCTTACAAAAATGACTCACATTGACTTCTAAGAATCATGGATACTAATGAACAAAATAAATGGCCTTCTCCTAGCCTTATTACATCATTTATGACCAATCATGGCCATGGTAGCATTAGTGCACTTGCACCAATACCTCATAATATGTTTAACTACAACTAGATGTATCTGCTTTAGTTCACACATGAATTGACTTAAGGCATTTACATAATGGAAAATATCTAGTCTTGTGTCAACCAAATATATCAAGGATCCAATTATACTTCAGTATAAAGTAGGATCTTCATTTTCTGAGTCACCTGTTGTTGTCTTTAGCTTGTGCAAATTGTTTCCATAGGTGTTGTCATGGACTTAAATTCCATCATTCCAAACCTCTTTAGAATATATATAGTGAACTTCCCTTTATTTAGAATAATTTAATTCTCTTTTTTCCACACTTCTAACCCAGGGAAGTAATGTAAAAGTCCTAAATCCTTCATATCAAATTCTAATGCAAGATCTTTCATACATTTTTTAATTAGTAAATCATCAACATAAAGTACATGAATAACCATTTCACTATTGATTACCTTGTAGTATAAGTTTGGATCGGCATCATCCTTAAATAATTTTAGACCTAGAAGGTATTTATCAATCCTTTCTTACTAGGCTCAGGGATTCTGCTTAAGCCTATACAATGCCTTCATTTATTTGCACGTATGTGAATTGTTTTTTATGTATGACAAACCATTTAGGTTTTTCCAAGTATACTTCTTCTATTATCTCATTAAGGAAGGCAGTCTTTACATCCATCTGATGAATCTTCAATCCTTTAGAAGCAACAATAGCAATAATGGTCCTAATAGGGGTGTATCTTGCAACTAGGGCAAGTACCTCATAATCAATACCTTCCTTTTGAGAGAAGACTTTGGCTACAAATCAAGCCTTATATTTCTCAATGTTGTCATCTGTAGCATACTTGATTTTGAAGATCTATTTAGAAGATACTAGAGACTTTTCTTAAGGTATGGGCACAATATCTCATCTTTATTCATAATACACTGATACTCTTGTGACATGGCACCTTTCCAAGCTTGACTTTTGGTGGCTTCTTCAACACTGAAAGGTTCTACTTCAATGATCTCACTCATTCAGGAAACATAACTAGAGTATATGTCAGGTTTCTTCCTTTCTCTGATGGTTCCTTCAGGTGTAACATATCTTTCTGTCTCTTGAATCATCTTCCTTGCCAAAGGTGGCCTCTTCTATTTATATCAGGACTTTAGGTTCATCCATAGATTTAATTTTGACATTCATCTTCAAGAGTTTCCCTCTAAATCTTAGGAACATGATCCTCTTCTATTTTGAGGTGGTTCAAGATTCTCTGACTCATGAATGCCTTTTAAACTTCTAAAGAAACATATTTTCTTAACTCACTCTGACTAGGTATAAAGAATATTTGGATACTTTAAATTTTAGTACTCCTTAATCTCAGCATTTACACATTTATCATAAGAATATTCCCCTTATGCTAGTACTAATAAATTTCTCTTCCTACATATATTTTTCTAGAGTTTTAAATTCCCTGAACCTTATACGGAACTCTTGTGACTAAAAATATATCTAAGACTTCTTAGGTAAATTATTTACAAAAGGTAACATACACATCCTCTACTTTAATATATATATATATATATAGTTTATTCCCTTAAAGCATATCTTACGAAGGAATTTGTCACCTTTCCTATGATATGTTATGATTGTTAAGTATTAGAATAAAAGTTTCTTAGTATTATTTTCCAGGTTTACCTTTCCAACTTTAGCCATGGAGACTTGGGGTTTAGGTCTATCTGGGCACATTAGGGCATAGTGTCCAAACTGGTCACATCTGAAGCATTGTACTTTGGATATGTCCTTTCTTTTCTTAGATGATATTTTGTCTTTAGATTATTTGTCATTCTTCTTCTTGAAGTTCCCTCTTTTTCCTTTCTTGTGATAATTAGTATTTATCACATGAATGTCTTCATTTGTATATTTTTCACCAATACCCCTGGTGATTAGCCTGGATTCCTCTTGAAAGCAGTCTATCTTCAACTGGTCAAATTTTAGGAATTTTGGACGATCATTGATTCCTTGAATGAATGCTTCCCATGAAGTTGGTAGTTCATTCAAAGCCAACATAGATAACTCCTTGCTATTAATAAGTTTCCCAATAGTGGCAATTCGGTCCCTTAATTATGTAATCCTCATAAAGTATGATGAAACAGATCCTCCTTTATTCATCTTTATATGATGAATATTTTTCTTAAGTGATAATTCCCTGCTAGTGTTATTAATCTCATAGATATTTTATAATGTTGAGAACATTTTGTATGCAATGTCCAATTCGGAGATAATGGGCACTGTATGGTCTTTAATAGCATCTACCAATAGTTTCATGGCTTTATTGTTATTCTTTATCCATTGGCATTTATCTCCTTCAACTTTAGACAGTTCTTTCTCATTTTCTACAAATGTGTCCAATTCATGTTCTCTAAGAGTGAGCATAATTCTAAACTTCCATGAAAACAATTTGAGGCTCCTTCAAGACTATCTTCAAATCTGATTTTGTTTGTCATTTTAGTCTTTGTATAAAATTAATACAAATGGGATTTTGATTGTCCTCTTGATTTGAAATCTGATCGGGTCTTCCTTAGACTAGCTCTGATACCATGTTGTTGTTTGATCAAATTTAGAGTATGTAATTCTTTAAAAATTTATGTATATATATTAGATAAATTCACAATAGAATGTTATCTAATCTTAGATAGATATAAGTATATCTTGATGATTTCTTCTTACAATAATATCTTTATAAATATATTGATCTCCAAATTGATATTATAGCAAATCACTTATTGGATATATATCAATATCAATATGATATAAATGATCTTCTTATTAACTAGTGTATAGAGGACTTTATATATTTAT
>MU224976.1:1374267-1385906 GCA_018584345.1 Thuja plicata | reverse complement strand
GCAATTTCCACCGCCCGAGAAGGTTCCAGAAATTTAGCCCTTAGGGCCGACCAAACTTAGAATTATTTTATTTTCAATTTAGTACATCAAAGTCGGCTCAAAATAACTTTTGAAACCCGAAAATTTTCAAGGAAAATTATTTTCTGCTATTTCAGGTGACCCAACTTCCAGAGACCATAAGTCATCACCAGTTGACTCGATTGACTATTATAACCCCATTTCGGAAATGCCACGAAGCGCTCTACAACAGCTTGATTATGCAAGCATCATCGAGGTCAAGTTTCGACCTCATCCGGGGCCTCTAAGGCCTTCAAAACTGATCTCAAAGTTTCTGTACCCTGTTTTCAATACCGAAAAATTTTAATATCTTCAAAACCATACTCGATCTAGCCATGAAACTTTACTGGTAGGCTAATATGACTGAGATGAACCTCCACATGCAAAATCAGAACATTCCGAGATCGTACGACCAACTTACTAAAAATAGCAAGTTTCCATAAATGGCAGCTCTGCACAAGGTAGCCCTTATTGAAAAGAAAACAGAAATATTTTTGGGTGATGCAAGATTGCCCTTACACCCAGGATGCTCCTGCATCATGAACTAGTGAACTTAGCATAGGGAGAGGTGATGATTGTTTATATAACAAAATATGGGCATATAATTCCTACACTAATTGATGAGCCTCTAGTATTACCTTTTATTTACCATATTTTAAGCAATAAAACTTATATAATGTTTTAATAAATAGCATGTATTGGTGATATACTAAAGCTTATATATTTACCTAATTTTATTATGTTTAGTTAAATATGAATTAAATTATAAATTGCATTTCCTGATAAATGTTTTCTTTATTTCATTTCAAAATGGTATTTATGGAACGGAATCATGATTTTTTATGAGATTTATTTATTATTGTTTAAGTGGAATGTGTTTTAATTGAATCAACTAGTATTTTGATGACATGGCATTTCTCATTACATTACCATTTCTAAGTGGTGCTCCAAAGAACTACGAAAATCCAAGCATTTTTATTCCCATTCCATGTTTCAGTCAATTTAATTGGCTATTTTTTAAAACTTCTTGTTCTAATTGTTGTTTGTCAAAGATCTTCGTTAGAACCTTTAGTTCTGATGATCTCAATAATGTTGTTGCCACTCAACTAGTTGATTTGTGCTAGTTGTATTTAGATTTAAATAAGGGTATATATTTACCCATCGGTCCTTGGTAAGTTAGTCAGTTAATTATTCTAGTTTTCTAAATTTTTTAATCTCACTTTTGCTAGTTTCCTTGTACTCTCCCTTAGGGGCCAATTTGAATGAAAATAAGCAGGAAGTTATTTAGTTTATTTGGTGTGAGATCCCTCTAGAGGCAAAGTAGGATCTTCATAAGGAAGTCGATCTAGTTGTTGTTTCATTGTTTTTCATGTTTTTGCATCTTGTTAGAGTACACATTCCAATTTATTTCTCATAGCTTAAGAGTTAGGGAATTATCTAAATTTAGATCAATAGCATTGTTTCTTGTTTTAGTCTAAATTCAATCACTCTTAGATCATATTGCAATTATAGATCAATTTATTTTATTTTGATTTCTTGTAATGGTTATCAAGTAAATATTTTCAATAGATTATGGCAGAAAAGATTGGACATTATCTTCATCAAGAACATGAATGGAATATTATTTTGTACAAAGTGTGCTCATAGATAAAAGTGTGTGTTTCAATTCCTGCAAGCATAATCTAATTTGATTTAATTGCAAAATAAGAATCAGATTTACATTCCAACAAGTGTGTGAAATAGAGTAGATTTTCTTTATGCAAGTGTGGTACAAAGAAAGATTCCAATATGTGTTCTTGTTAAGTGATGTCAAGTCTCAGTTGCATAGTTATATTTAAGCTAGGCTATCCAATAAGAGGTAGAATTCGCTATTAAAACTTAGAAAAATATTTAGGTAGAATGTTCGAATGATAGTTCCTATGGATCCTAAATAGGAGTAAACCAACAACCTTTGTAACAAAGACCCCCCAATTCAAAACAAGCTTACTGTAGACAGCTTTAGACTTGCATGGATTGACAAAAATTAATTGAATGAGTATTGTGACAACAACAACCTAACCCATCGGGAATAACAACTCCCATTAGCCCAAAATAGAAAAAAAATTTACCTACTTGGTAAATGTCAAATACATGTTTCTACCAACTCGAGTAAAGATAGAAATTGTTATAGGAGGTGGAAAATAAGTCCAAAAGAGGGTGAGACATTCAACTACCCAAAGGTGGGGTGTGAATGATACATGTAATTATATGATTATTTCATGTGTCCTCCTAACCATTCTAATGTCATCTAAGAAAGCTTAATGATATTTGTAGGAAAATAAATATTATAATTAGATTTCTACAATCCATTAGAATTACAAAATATCATCTCTCTCTTGATTTTCAAATCTCTTTGCACTCTCTTTCAAATATTGTAATAAATATTGACTTGTTTTTCAAATCTCTTGCACTCTTTTGCATCCTAATGATGGATATTGTAGTATGATCTGAAATGTTGATGATTAAAACACTTGCACAATCAAAACCAGAAGTTTATATTTTATAAAATGAATATTCCCTACTAAAATAAGGAAATTAAAATCCTACACTAACATCCCCTTAAGCATAGCTTAGGCAGTTGAAAAGACACAGATGATCCTGGCTAAAAGGCCATGTTAGGTAACCATGTACAAAATAATCTCTCACAAACAGAGAAGAGGAGAAAACCAAAGGGTAAACACCCCCCCCCCCCAAAAAAAAAAAAATAGAGAGAGAGAGAGAGAAAGAGAAAAGAAAAACAAGTTTCCCAATGCAATAAATAATCCAATGCAAGGATGAAATCCCCTCCAAAATAGAAAGGATAAAGACTATATAGAATTTCCGCAAGTAATCAATTGTGCCAATGGTTGATGATTGAAACTTGATGTAGAAGATGAACCATGATCATTTAATAATATTCCTTCCCTTAGGAAGAAACAAAATAAAGGTGTATGAATATTGTCTTCCAAATCTTGAAAAGAATATGAAGGAAGAAAGTGCAAAATGTATTAAGTCTCTAAATATTGCTCATGTGCCTCCATGTTGATGCCAAAAATTATCATATTCAAATCAAACATTCTTGGCCACACTGATGAAGATGCAAATATAGAACCTAGTAGAAATGTATGTAGAAAAATATCCAAAGACTCGTGTATCTCCTCTAAAGAAAAATATGTATCCTTGAAAAGCTGAACAAGAATATCCACACCCATGTCAAACTATGATTAAAAAAATTGTATAAGAATCAACTTCATAAAAGAGAATATTAATGTCATGAATAGTGTCTCCCAAGTCTAGAATGTGAGACTCCAAAAATAAACTTGTATTTTTTGCTAAGTAATTGTCCCAATGAATTGGATCTCAAAGATGATGTATATCATATTTCACTGAATTAGAAGTACGCATTAATGTAGAAACACAAGTATCCATTAAAATAGTAGATGGAGGAGATGGAATGCAAGGTTCAAGAATGAGATCTAATGTGATAATACCCAAGTTCAACTATCCAAAGATCTCAAAACCAAGTTTCACACTACTAGGAGTGTGATCAACAATAAATGGATCAAAACCATCATCGGGTGTTTAGTATGAAAAGGTATATTACCAAGATGCAAGATCAACCATCCCAATATCTATTGTCTCTAGTTTCCAAGTCTCAAATGATGATTGAATCAAGTGTGAATTTCATAATCTTCCATGTACCACCATGGGTGATCTAGTAGATGGAAAGAAGAGTGTTTAAAAAATGAGGTACTCACAAAACATCATTGAAGGGGTCATCCCAAATATCAATAGAACAGTTCCCGATTTAAGAAATATGTGTTTTTTTCTATTAAAATAGGTGGCATAACAAAAGGCTCAAAAGAAGAGAACATAGATTGTGTAGAAGCCATATGAATGAGAAGCTCTAGAATCTAGGAGTCATCTCCCTAATTCAAAACTTGTAGAAGCACAAATATCTTTACCTTTGCCTTTAGCTAATTCAAAAGAAAGTCAAGCATGACCTTTTACCTTAGTAGACCCTAACTATTTTGAACGTGACAAAGAATTTTACTCAGACATTCTAGAAAGAAGATCAATTTTGTTCCTCTTAAGAATATATTTCAATTCATCAATGATGCAGGAGCATCTTGGGATCTTGTAAATCTTACATAAACCAAAAATATTTGTTTTGATGTTTTCTTATTTGATCAGTCTTGGTGTTTCTTTCTGTGATCATTTTGTGCATATTCTTGGAGGTTGTGATCCTTAAAGCGTGTTCACGGATTCATGTTGGAACTTATCCTAGGTTCTCATATCATTTGGTTATGTTTTGCATGAGATCTTATTGATACTTGGAGATATTTTTGTGTTCTACATGTTTCCGATCAATCTTCTTGTTTTCTAATCTCGCAATGGTTTTCCCGATCGGCAAAGCTTAATGGCTCATCTCTCGTTGATGTTACATTTTTGGCCAACCTAATTGAGGGATCACGATTCATTTTCATTCATTAGAATTAGATCCTGATGATTTGGGTCATGACCTATTGTTTGGAATACATTTTCTATCTTATTGGGAAATGTGATCTTTCTAGGCTAACCTATTGTTTGTGAAGGCTTTATAAGCTTATGGATTTGTTCCTAAAGGATATTTTTCATAAGATGATCTCTTTGTAATTGTAGATAAGGATTTTGTAAGGTTTTTTAATTCTAATCAAGCATGTATTCCTGGTGTGTATGAGTGCATGTTTCAGGTCCATTGTAAATGATTTTCTAATAATAATAATAAAGAAGACTGATCTTTCATATCACCTTATTGTTTCTTGTTATTTATGTTGTGTGACTCATCCTAAAAGGATTGGAAAGATCCCTTGAGTTACCTTCATCCTTGACTACATCAAGTGGTATCAGAGCTAAGTTTTTCAACCTAGGGTTTTCTTGTGGGGTGGCGGAAGAAAGGATCTAACCTACAATTGTTGAAGATTGTAAAGATGGCTACGAGAAATGATAGAGGTGGAGAAAGGAATGAAGACCCAGCTGTCTTGGATTTTTTGAGACAAATTTCTACTAGATTGGAAGCAGTGGAAACTTCTTAGAGGAGAGGATAGCATATAGAAGATGCAAGTGATCAAGAAGGAGATGAACTGAATAAGACCCAGGTAGGGGAAGGAGAGAACTACGAGGCACAATCAAATTTGAATCAAGAAGAGGAGGTGTTCATCATAGCTTTGACCAATGTGAATAAGAGACCCAATTTTAATCTACTTGACTATCATGGTAACCTTGATTTAGATGACTTGAGATATTGGATCACAAAGATGGACAAGTACTTTGAGTGAAGGAACTAGTGAGGAGAAGAAAGTAAAATATGCTTGTACCAAGTTAAAAGGACATGCATCCTTATGGTTAAATCTTGGGATAGAATGGTGAAGAAGTTAAAGGCTAATTTTTTGACTGAGGATTACCAAGTAAGTCTATTTCAGAAGTTGTAGAACTTGAAGCAAATAGACTTAAGTGTTAAGAGTTATACTGAGGAATTTTACAAACTAAATATTAGATCTAGACATATAAATGATGAAGCTGAACAAGTTGATCATTATCTTAATGGTTTAAGGATCTCAATACATAATGTATCGGTATGTTAAATATTAGGAGTGTGGAAGAAGCTTACAAGTGGGCTTTAAAGGCTTAAGAAAAGTTGAACCGAAGACATCAACAAAGGTAAAGAGGTAGAGGAGGAATATTTCTGAGAGGTCGATCCAATAACTATGCTGGAGGAAGTAGATCTTCTACAGATCAGGGAAAAAGTGAGTCAGGAACTAAGGATAATGGTCTCTTTAGGAGGAATTATAGGATTTCATGTTGAGCATTATTCTTACAGAATTAAATTTCTATGAATTTGAGATTTGATTTCCTCTCTTGAAAGAATAAGGAATTTATTCCCAAGGTTCTTTGTGGTTATGGTACAACCACTTTGTAAACTCATTTGAAGATAAATGGAAATGTTCACAAGGAGGCCTTTTCTAGTACATTTTAATGTCAGCCTAGAAAACAAACTTTAGTACTTTTTTGTATTTTCTTGATTTTACCAATGTATTCAATTTCCGAATGACACAAATATAACTTTAAAAACCTATAATGATCGCTTATCTTAACCAATTTCAAATAAAGATAAAAATATTTGAGTAACAAGAACTGTAAAAAAAATTTCTAAAATAAAAATCTAATAGACATAAACCATCCTTGAATCACACTTGCAAGTTAAATGCTAAAAAAGATGGAAGCCCACGAAGCATGAATCAAATCCGATCACAATTCTATATTTAGAAGATGCAATATTTTAAAGAAACTTTTGGGTAAAAGCACAAAGTTGTGTCACATTTCAGGACCACTTATCAACACAGCTAAATTTGAGTATTTCTAAATAAAAATTAATTTTCGTCAAACATATGGTCTTGCTATATTCATTCTAGCTAAGCTAGATAAGTGGTTAAAATTTTCCAATTGGAAATGTCTATTAAATGCATGTTTTATACCAATTACCAAAGAAATAAAATTATTTCATAAAATTGATGTTTCAATAACCCCTACTCTTTTTAATGATATTTTAAAAAAATATAAAAAATACCCTTTTGCAGAGCTCAGAGTCAAGATTATTTTCTTATAAATTTTATAGTGTTTTGATTAGATCTAATATATTATAATTTCAAAATACAAGAAGTAGGTATTTTAACATTCGAGAAGATGTTGCTTCAAATAAATAAAAAAGCAGTAAATCATATAAAAAAAAATTTAAAATTTATATTTAACACTACAAGAGAGTCCTCTTCAAGAACACATAATTTTTTTTCTGAATGGTGTAGATTTGATAGGGGAAATTTGGTGGGAGATGAAAACTGTCAATTTCAGATAACTTCAACTTTGAGTAGTTATAACAGAGAAAATATATATTGAAACCCAATCTTTCTTCTTTTCTGCACTAGCTATACATTTTATTGATAACATATTTTGAAATTAGAGGAAAAATAGATTATTTGCATATACTTGTTTGGTGGGAACTAGACCCCAGATTTTCAATAGTTTTCAGCAATTGAAAAATGGACTTCAAAAATTAAAAAACTATGTCAATTCTTGTTCAACAAAAATTTAAAAAATTATAGGCATAAACTTCATCCATTTTTACACATTTCATCTGTTTACATCGTCCTCAAATTCTAAATAAAAATGCCACTTTTTATGTCATTAAAGTTGAACAGTTTGCATGTTATGGTCCTTTTCCTTTATAAAAGTGTGACACAGGTTTGTACTTTTACCCTTTTACCTAGATGCAAGATTTTCCAAAATCTATCAGATCATGAAGTCGTCAGATGCACGCACACATGAGACATATTTATCTTTAAATTCATAGAATAAATCTTTCCAATCATTTTTCACAGAAAGATGAAACAATAATAGTAAACTCCAACTAATTAATCATAGATGCATTCACAACAAAATGCAATTGGCTCTTTGAAAGAAATGAACAAGCATGCACCAATTCATAAATTTCTCATAGATAGCAGAAGAATCACACCATTAATGAAGCACCAACATAATATAGCTTTATTGCATAAAATATATGACCCTAATTACATTGTTCTGATGAAATATATAATGTTTTAATTACAAAACTCAGAACCCTGAAAACTAGGATTCTATTTACACTGAAATAGCAAAATAAAGATAAATCTAGAGATTACTTAAGAAAACCTACTCCTAAACTGGCAGTTAGCAATCCATCATGGATCTTAATCCATTTACACATTATTCATGCAAGAAAACAAGGTCAAATCCACCCAAGAAACAAGAGATCAAAATTGGGGCTCCATCATTTTGAACTGAAGTGTTCTTCTAGAACTGGAGTTCTACTTTGGAATCTTTGTCCTGGATCCTCTGCGTGAGTACAAATGATTGATATCCTTGACTCAAACCAAAACAAACCCAAACCTTCATGCAATCTGATCTGAAACAAGTTCTTCATGCAAATTACTTTCACGTTGGAATGGCCTAGAAATTTTGGATCCCGACCCTTACTCAGAAAGTTGGAGAGCTGAAAATTTGGCTAAGTGTGGATCCTAAGGACCCCCAAGATTTTGGACTTTCAAAGTTTGAAAGGCTGAAAAACTTGATCTGGCCAAATGACAGTGCCAAAAAATCTCCCTTTGCAAAAATTTGACTGTCCCAAAACTGAACACTTAGTCATTCTGGGAGGATGTCTGAATGGCCTTGCAAAGTCTCTACACTATCTCCTGCACCTCTTTGAATTTTGCAACTTGAATATAATTAAGGCGCTCCTCTTGTTTCTCCCTAAAAGTGATCAAATCCTAGGCAAAGAACTTGATTTCTTCCTCATGTTCCAACATTCTCTGCATATTATGCTTGAAATAGACCAGTTGTTGGAGGTCCTCCTTAGTATTGACACTAGCCAAAATCTTCGTAGACATTAATGCATGATGTTCTTTACTGGGTACAAAATCTCATTTCCTTCATCTAAATATAAGTATAGGTCGATGCAATAGAATAATTTCTCTATCTTCTCGACCCACATCATGACTTATTCATGCCTCTTGTTGACCATATCCAAGCATTTCTCATAGACCTTTACTCTTTTAGCTATATCCTTAACCAGGTCACAAAATTGTCCAGCTCTGATCCCTCGTACAGTTTGTCCAAAATTTGGCAATGTTTCTTCCTTATTACTTTTAGAATTTATGTTGTTGTTTTTTCTTGTTGGCCCAAAACATATCATCTTTCACCAGTTCACAAACTGACTCAACCAGACAAAACCCAACATCAACAAGGCATAAAATACCTTCTACTCTTTGGGCTCCACAGACCCAGGTGGGTGTACCTTACTTCTCTTCTTATGCAAACTGATACAAATACCCAATAAGCATATTCACTAATGGATTAAAACAGAACAAACATGTCCTGCAACAGGATTCATAACTGAGATGAATCTCTGATATGGGAAGCATACCCACATGCTCAATATATCTTCCAAACTTATCAACAGAAAGGGAAAATTGATTTTTAATAATGATAGTCACTTAATTGAACAAAAATAGACCAGTGATGAATCCTAGGGCATGGAGTCATCTGTGAATAATTTTAACCAGCATGAATGAAAAATAAACTTAAGGCAATTACAGGATCTGACACAAACATAGATATACCTTATATATCTACCTTAGTACATTTAGCTAGACTAATCGATCAGATTCATTTGCTACCCTGAACTTTGTTGACACATCTCTAAGGTATATTCTCTCCTTGAAAGAACCCTAGAAGTATTTCATATATCTGCCTTACAGATATATAAATTGAAAATGCTCCTTGAACATTCAATTTAAAAAAAATTCAAAATGCTAAAATGAAGACAGAAACTCCACTAAATGCTTCAAAAACTGTGAACTGGATTTCATTCAGAAGTCATCATCAATTACTACATTCAACAGAGATTTCTCCAGAAAAAACCAGATATATTGGTTCTCAAAACCCAGATTTACAATTGACTTAGTAGTATTCTCGGACAAAAAAATGACCACCCTTGTACAAGTAGTCTTGGAATCCTTTTATAACACAAGGATGCAACAAGCTACCGACATACTGGGAAGGATTACCAATGCAGTACTAACACAACAACTTTGCAACTGAACACAGGTGGCAGCTAATTTACCAGGTTTATCTTTTGTGGCTTAAGCATATTTATCCTTTATGCTTTGCCTCCCAGTTGTTCACCTTTTTGACAGTGGACCAATCAAAATGCAACAGCTTCCACCCACCTGGTATCCATGGCAATTCTGGTCTCAGTTACGAAATTTACCATGTCTCTTATTTGTTTTGCACCATTTTGTGTTCTTTTTTCTGTTTCATGCGAGTAAAGCTTTAGCTGGAGAAAGGCAATTTGAACAGGAGACCCTTAAATTATACATCGTTAGTACTGAAAATAGCCAAGACTCTACATTTTATTCATTTTTGGAAAGACCCTTGCAAGTGAGCGACGCACTCCTGCTATTCACTTGGTCGCATACTCGCCATCCTTTTATGCTCTGCTTTTCTCCTTCTGCGAGTGAGTGATGACCAAATTTTGAGCCTCTTTTCATGTCTGTCGCACCCTCTCGCTATTATTATGCTTTACTTTTTGATTCATGTGAGTGAGCGATGCTTCCTTCACTGACAGCTTGTCGCACGCTCGCGAGCTAACTTTTCATTTTACCTGAGTCTGGGTGACAAAGCGACAATGCATCTTTTCTTTCATCTATTCCTTAATCGCACACTCGCTGGCTGTTCAAACTTAAATTTTTGATCTGGGTGAATGAGCGATATCCTTCTTCCTTTTTACCTCATCGCACACCCGCAAGCTGATTATTGATCTCACCTGACCATCGGCGAGTGCGCGACTGCTTCATTTTTCAACTTGTCACACACCCGCGAGCTAACATTTCATATTCTGTCATTATCAGTGAGTGCGCGACTATCTCTTTTCTTTCCTTATCGCACCCTCGCGAGCTCTGTTCCTTCCATCTTTTTTGATCAGTGACTGAGTGATATCTTTTCTCTTTTGGCTCGTCGCATACCCATGAGCTCTTTTCTGATCACCTCAAAACATCAGCGAGTGAGAAAGGCATTATATGGCTCCTTTGTCGCTTAGTCGCAAACTATCATAAAACTTGAAAATGCTTCTGCGACTGTGCAATGCATCTTCATATCGGTGCTTTATACCTTTGTCACGCACTCACTCTGCAAAATACATGAGTTAAAACCTATGCGAGTAGGCGACATCTACAAGACAGGACCTCGTCGCGCACTCGCGCAACTTAAAACATTGATATAGAACTTGATGCGGGTGCGTGACTACATCATTTTGACATGACTCGCTCAGTCGCAGAGCATGAGATATACAGTATGACTCTAGAGCGACTGCGCGATGTACATTTGTTCAACTCATCCCTGACTCACGAACTTGCAGCTTGACCTTCAGAAAACATCGCGACTGCGTGATTTACCTCTCTAAACAGCTCGTCGCCCACTCGCAGACAGATCAAAAATAGACATATGTAGATCGTGATTGCGTGATTCTCCTTCTTGGATAGCTCGTCGCGCAGTCGCACAACTTAAAGACTTAAGGAAAAGAGCGACGCGATAAAGCGATAAAGGTAAAACATGACTTCAAAAAGGGATTTGACCATTTTTGCGCTGCAAAACATAGAATTTAAAATCAAATAAGCCCGGGAAAAGCTAAAGACCAGGAAACTCAAAAATTTTCAATACAGTGCTAACAATGGCTCTATCTGGGGACACATGCCCCATGCGGGCATGCAGAGAATTCAGATTCATTGGTACAGCAGACCATTCAAAAATGAATCAGATTTTTCCTTCCTCTTCTGACTTCAAAAGTATCTCTCTCTAGAAATCCTTATTGAAAGCCACACACCACACACAACTGAAAACAAATCAACTATACAGTGTATACATTGTTTACAAAATCCATAGGCCCTTCCTCGTCTGAAATCAACACTTACCCCTATCAAAAATATGGTTCT
>MU224976.1:1344524-1367709 GCA_018584345.1 Thuja plicata | reverse complement strand
GGTTAGAACCCAGGGTAGAAGTGGTTGAGATAGGTTAGGTTGGGGTTTAAGGGAATATTAATTAAATGAATTAAACTTATTTAATTCATTCAAAAATATAGGAACTAATTATTTAAACAATTTAATTAATTTTTAATAATTAGGGGACTATAGCCATTTTAATTAAATTAAATAGGCTAGGGGAATGGGTTATTTTGCAAGTGGGTAATTGATTTAGGGATTTATTTAATTATTTTATAATTAAATACTATATCCATGTTTGAATTTGATTTGATTTAATTGGTTTGAATTGTTTTAAATCCTATGGCTATAATAGTTAATATAATTCAGTGATAAAAAATCACCTAGGACATTAAATTGATTCGAAGAATTATGCCAAGCAGTAACAGGGTCGTTTGGTCATAATCGAGGGTATGATCACACTTAGGGAAAATAGGGTCCATAGTTGGAACAAACCAAATTCAGGTGGTTACATTTGCCCCTCTTTGAATTGATGTGCGAACAGTGCATTGATTCAAAGAAAGTTTTTGATTTTGACTTCAGAAAGATTGAGAATCTCATTCTTGGTTGTCGAATGAAATGTTGATGAGATCAGTCTCGCACTTGATCAAACCAAACTGATAGAATTGATTTTGAACTTGGTTGTCATCCAAAGATCAATAAAAGATTTTAAAAATACTAATTCTGAACTTGGTTGTCATCCAAAGATTGATAATATTGATTCTGAATTTGATTGTCATCCAAAAGCCAGTATGAAGCTGCCAGGAGCTTAAAAATCTTATAAAATGAGGAAACACAAGATATCCAGCTTACGAGAACCAAAGCTTTTTATTCAACAGTTCTGACTTTAGTCAAGGAAACTGTTATGCCCTAGTTTGTTTGATAATGAAGTCTTTTTTAATGTTGTTTCGACCAAAAATTTAATTGATGATAGTGTGATCATGCCCCCTTAGGAAGGAAATTGAAGGAAAAGAATAAAATCCCTCAGTTTGAATGAACATAACACTTGCAGGAAGCGGTTAGGACAAGAAAGAATGGAGGAGAAGAAGTGAAAAAGAAAGTTTGTTTAAAAATAAACACACAATTATCAAGTTAATTACGTGAAAATATGAGTGATGAGACTGATAAAATGATGTTAGACCAAGATGCATGATAAAATGTGTAATTTTGACCGATGTTTGAAATAAATGAAGCAAATCTACAGTTTTTGAAATTGTCATAAAAATGGTACTGTGCTGCTGAAAACATCTTATGCACCTTCGATTTGGTTCCTGATTGATCAGAAAGAGAATAGAAATGTAGTTGTAGTTATCTGGGAGGAGTTTTGAAACTCCTAAATGGCTCAAAAGACGAATATAAGTCTCCAAAATTACCATTTCACTATTCATTTTCACTTTCATCCATAGTAATTCAGAGAGCTCTGCAGAGAAGATGGTAGTCCCTGTGAGGAAGCATCATTCGAGATGAGCCATCGACGTCAGCGTCCAGCCGACTACCCACTGTCGGTAAGTGCTCGACAAACTACCCTGTGAATTTTGCAAATTTCAATTTTATGTATTTTTGTAGCTTTTATGGCTCTTACAATTTTGAATCGCATTCGGGATTCTGGATCGCAACCTACTAATCTTGTGTGGCATCCAATTTTCCCGGATCGCATTTGGTTTTTTTGGATTCCTGCATCGCATCCAGGATACCCTAGATCGCATCCATTTTCATTATTTTTGTCATTTTTAGGGGAAATCCATCAGTGTGTTGCACCTTGTTTTCTTAGGGTCACACCCCGCATTTAGGATCATATCCCATATTTCAGGGATTACATCCTGTAAATTCAGTCGCATCCTATATTTCCAGGATCGCATCTGGCAGAATGGATCACATCCTTTTGTTTCAGAATCATATCTGGTTAGAAAACTTAGAATCTCAATCTGTTTTATCTATTTGTGTCCTAGGAACTTGGATTTACTTAGGTGATTAGGAGTCTACCCCTGTATCGTAGATAGGATACTGATGTTTTGTCTTTTTTTCCAAAATAGGCCCAGTTTGAGGTAGTCGCATTTCGTGGCACCCTACGCGCATACTTTCATTGTCTGTACGGTTGTCAGATGAGGAGTAGACTACCGTGATCCGATGTAGATTGCGGTCGTTGATGGGTTTACCCGAGATCAGGGTAAATTGTGGGTTGTTGACTGCTCTTGCCGAGAGATGGCATTCAGAGCACAACAACTTTCATTTACCAACTAGAGAGATCATAGTGACCCCTGAGGACGTCTGGAGGATACTTTGGGTACCGATGATTGGGCATGAGGTACGATTTGAGTCAACAGCGGCCATGGTGATTGGTGTTGTGCGGAGATATTTTTAGGATGATACCATAGATCAGAGGTATTTGTCTTGGGATTACATGGTTGATCATTATGATCATTTATCTATTTATTTATCTGGTTTAGTAGGTGGCATCCTGATGCCTGATAGGGGCCAGCATGGATTCATGGTCGGCTGGGTAGACATGATAGAGCAGATGGTGACCCACTGTCAAAGATTTGCTTGGGGCAGTTGTATCTTAGCCCACATGTATAGAGAGTTGCATGAGATAGTATACCGCTATACTTGGATCATGACTGTAGGCATTCTTATTCTTTAGATCTGGGCCTGGGAGCACATCCTTGTGACACAGTCGATTATAGATAGACAGAGGGCACCAAAGCAGCCCTATGTTTATATGTATGCAGGTCTTCTTCAACAGCCCCACTATGGGGCTCAATTTCTAACTTGGCCTCATTTTCTAACACATTTTCACTTATTTGCATGCCCAGAATTCTGACACAGGATCATTTTTGACCATTGTGGATCGCATCCGGGATACGCCCTTGGACCGCAGAAAATGAGTCTCGCATCTGAGATTTCCTGGGTCATTTTTAGTTTAAGCTCGCATCTAGTAAGCATGGAATCGCATTTGGTAAGGAAGCTCGTATACAGTATGCTACATCGCATTCATTAAAATTTTAGGCTCGCATCTAGTTAGAAAGTTTGTGCATTTCGTTTGCCTAACTCTAACATTTTAACAAGTTGTGTTTTTAGTGTCTTACAGCCTAACAAGTGTTTATAGGTTGTTCTTGAAATTTTTTGTGGGAGTTAACATAAATAGATACTAACTTGGTTTTTTAGGTTATCCAACCCCCATCTTGACTTCTATTTACTTGCTTTCCAAATTAAGATACACATTCTAATCTATCACTAAACTGACTAGAGGATTATGCTCTTTTTCTTTTTAAGGAAAATCAAAAACTCATACATCAGTTTATGGATTGAACAGAATTTGGAGTTAACTGAACAAGAAAACACATCGTCTAATTCAATTTGGAACAGTAAATGAACAACAGAAATCACTAAATATTATGGTTCAATGAACAACTACATCGTATAATTTCTTTTTGGATTAGTAATTAGACAAGCAACTCACTAAAATTTTGTGGTTAATTGAACAAAGCAAATTTCCTTTTCAAGCATCCTTATTTTATTAAAATAGGAACAAACTAAATCGAGCTCAACATAGCTTGAAGGAATGAACTTTGCTTTATGTGTTTTGGGAGAAAATGGTTTAGATTAGAAGAGTATGCTCTTCTTCTTTGGAAGAATCAGAAATCCAGACATCCAAAGCTCTCCAATCCTGGTTACATATATTTAAACAGTAGAGGGTCTGCCGGTTGAGGAAAAAATCTCTCGGGAATGATGCAAGTGAGGACAGGTTTTACGCCAACCCTTCCAACTCACTATAAATAGTTTCTTCCTGATAGGCTAAAGCCTCGAAAGATGGAACTAGTTTTGTTCTTGTAATTTCAACATCATTTCTTGAACATATTTGGGTATATGTAGAGCGGAGCCACTTGAATCTTGCTTGCGAGACTACATATATTTGGGTACTCATAGGGCTATATGCCTGAATTTTGCCTTGTGCAATTCTATGGGGGACAATTTCGAACAGATTGCCCAATAATCTACAACAACTTCAACTGAAATAATTCCCGATTCATCCCCGAAAGGGTGATAATCTTTGTGCAAGGCAAAAAGTTATTTCCCTAAGACACTCATCATATTGTGCCCTCACTTGTGTTTGGAGTTAGCTAATACAGCATCATGAATGGAGCCATTGCGTGCTTGGTGATGGCTGTATTCTGATTAGCATTTGAGTGTGTACCTGAGTCAATGAGCAAAGATTTTCATCCTCCACCTAGAGAATAGGAAAAGATGAGTGTTTGTTTCACCCTCCTAACAATGCAAAACTGTTTGACATGTTCAAAAGATCATTAAAAAGATAAGCTCCTCAAAACAATCAACAAATTTCAAACCCTAGAGTACAAGTGTTTTTCACACCTTACGACACCTCTTAACGCAATCTGGAAACAAACAAACTTCACGCACTTTGAAAATAAACTTTTTAGACCTGACCAAAACTGACAAAGACATTGTAAGATCGTATCCTATATTTTCCAAGTTGCATGCAGTATTTAGGATCACATTTGGTATTCTGGATCGCATTTAGTCAGTACACAGTCACATCCAGATTCTAGGATCGTATCTGGTACCATTAGAGGCTCACATCTGAGAGCTTGCATTCAGGGCAGTGGGTACTTGTAGACATTTTTCTTATAAAGTCTCAGTTGATTAGGATACCCTTTTATCTCTTTAGCTAGTTCTTTTTGTCTCTTCTGGTCTCCCTATTGTAATTTCAAAACATCCACCTTGCATGCCTAGTCAGTCCTTCACAATCAGTTCAATATGTGTGGTCTACCCACTTTCTACCAACAACTTGGTTCCCAGCTCACTATCAATGCATTCTAAACCTCTGATGCTGGAATCATTTACATCCACCAACAAACAGTTACTTTTACCTAGACACGCCCACTTGAACAATCTGAAACTCTCACTTGCACTATTGGAAAACATTAACAAAGTTGAGAAACAACTTCATGGTTAACACGAGACGCAACAAGTACACAACTAAAGGATCGAAAGTGCCTCCTAAGACACCACACTTTCAAGGAGAAGCTTCTCGTAGTTCCCTTATTGATCTAGATTCCCCTCAAATGGATAGAAATACTCACAGATGGAGTAAGGCCTTTGAGGATTATGACAATGGAAAACACCAAAAACTGGAAGATACTGATGAGGAAGGACCCAAATTTGAACATGGCCCATTCAGATTAGATAGTGAAGGGGAGATCCCCGAAGACGAATATGAAAAAATCAAACAGAGTAAATGGTTCCACAAGATATTGGAATGGATAATTGATGACGATAAAGAAAAATACTTCCTCCATCTAGCATCCACAAGTGTCAAATTACCCAAAGATTATGACGTGAAAAAACTCAAGGAAAAGGAGGTACCAAACCCAATATCTATTCTCACCAAACAGCTCAATCTGATGCAAATGGAACTAACAAACCTCAAACAAGAGAAGGAGAAACCCAAAACACAATACTCTTTGGACGCCATTTGTCTATTTCCTTTTGACAAGAGTATCACTATGGTCATGTTCCCCCCCAATGTGGAAAGGCCAAAGTATGACAAATACACGGATAAACTAACCCCCATGATCATGTAAGGGAATTTTGTGCTCTAAGCATCGAGTACATGCACGAACCTACATACCTCATGCGATTGTTTCCAAGAAGTCTAGGAGGTAATGCCATGGAGTGGTTCTCAAAATTAAACCCTAAGGTCAAGACAATTAAGGATTTGATCCAACGGTTCATTCAACATTACTCCTACAACATCCAGCATGATGTAACTATGATGGACCTATGTAACACCAAATAATGAACTGGAGAATCATTCACACACTTCCTCCAAAGATGGAGAAAGATTTTTGTACAATATTCAAGGGTCATTCCCGAAACGGAGAAGATGGAAATCTTCATTAATAATCTAGTGCTTGAATTGAACTATGTTCTACAAATGCAAGACTCTCCTAGCTTCAATAGAATGATTAAAAATGCCCTTCATATTGAGGAAGTCATGGTCAAAAGGGGAGAGATCACCCTTCAAAATGAAAACAAAACTAACAACTCCAACTCCAAGCCTAAATGGTGGAAGAAAAACAAGAATTTTGTTAATGACGGAGTAGTTGACACCTCAAACATTAATCATAAACCCAAGGTATTTGATCTAACCAATGGCATGCAAGCAAGAAAAGATGCTAAGGTAACACCTCCCATCCCCAAAGCAAACAATGATAACAACAAGGAATGAACATGGACTTTGAAACCCCAAAGAACATTCACTCCTTTGGGGGAGCCTCTTGAGACTGTTCTGAAAACACTGTTGGATAACAAAGTTCTTACAATTCCCGATTCTAAACTGTGGGAACCAAGGGTCAAACCCAGGTGGTGGGATGATAATTCCTATTGTGTCTTCCACAAAAACAAGGGACACAAGACTAATAATTGCCTCAAGCTTAAGCATGTCATCCAAGACCTCATTGAAGGAGGTAAGATCAAAGTAGACGGACATACTACCAATGAGGATCATACAGCATTCAACAAACCCTTTCCTAATTACAATCAAGGAGGGACATCTAAAGGGAAGGGTAATGCAGTAAACTACACCTATTCCAAAAATGACAATGTGATTAATATGCTTGACATTAAAACTGAATTCATCAATGTGGTCACAATTAAAGGTGTCTCATTCCACTCAAATGTTGTAACACGGAGCCAAGCATAGGTTACAATCAAAGGACCTCCAAAACTGACATCAACGTCAACATCCAAGGTTCCTATCGTAACTATTCCTAAACTAGCAGCAAAACACATGGTCACTATCCCCGGAGCAAAATATGACTTGGTAGACCAATTACAATGAACCTCTGCCAAAATTTATATTTTCAAGTTGCTCAAGATATCCATAGTACATAGGGAAATCCTAGAACAAGCCCTACACGCTGCTAATGTTCCAAAGGATATTGATATAGACAAGTTTCAAGCGATGGTCAATCACATCTCAGCACCACACTATCTCTCCTTTTCTGAAGAGGGTGACAAGTCATTAGCCCATCCACACAATCAACCCCTCCATATCAAATTCCTTATTCATAAATCCCATGTTAGATGCGTGTTGATAGATGGAGGCACAGGATTGAATATCTGTACACTAGATCTAATCAGGAGACTAGGCCTCTCAGAACAAACAATTGACTCTAGAAACAAGATAACCATCAAAGCTTATAATGAAGTAGAGAGATCCTCTAGAGGTCTTATTGTTCTACCTATCAGAGTCAGACCAATTGAGAGGAACCTCATATGTCAAGTTCTAGATTTACCATTGGCCTACAATATCCTACTAGGGAGACCATGGATTCACGAAATGCAAGCTATACTATCCACTTACCACCAATTCATAAAATTCCCACATAATGGGGTGGAAGTGACAATTCCTATAGATGCTAACTACACTTGCAACAATATCAAAGCTAGTAGCATGATCCCACACAACAAAGAAGCTATGGATGCAGTTGCTCCTAAAACTACCAAGGACATGGTTATGAAGAGTTTTAACAAAACCTTGAAACTTGAAGAAATAAGTATGGGAGAGTACAAGCTAAACCTGACTCCCTCACTAACAGAACTTCTGGTGTCACCAAGATCCTATGGAAAACCTTCCTCAACATTCACACCTACAACATCCAAAGAGCCAGAAGTACACAAATCAACTGGCATGATAAAGGCATCCACATCTTCTTTAGATAAAACAGAAGAACAGGAAGTCTTGGATTGGCTTTACAAAGGAGAACCGATGGAATCTGAGGTCAAACATGTAAAGATATCCCCAAAATAGTATGGAAAGGGATATGATTTCCTCACACAAATGGGATACAAAGGAAAGGGACCTCTAAACGACACAAGACGAGGGCTTATTGAGCCTATACCCATCAATTTCCAGAATACCAGAGATAAAATAGGACTTGGTTTTAATACTAAAACTGATAAACCCACTCCAACAGAGATTTCGCACTCAGATAAAGGGAGTGATGAAATAGATGAACTAGAGAAATGGTCCTATGAAAGATTGTTACATGTTGGCGCACAAGATCCCAACTACCAAGGAGAATGCTACGTACCTAGCTTTGAAGTACCACAGGATCTTCACACTCCTTTGCTAGCACAACCTCACATTCAAGAGGTAGGAGACACCATAGCAACAATTACTCAAGAGATACCCCGACCACAAAATTTACATCCTAACTGGGGGTAATTGGTCACAATTTCACATGTCCTTGATCTACCCCACTTTGATCTACAAATAGCTAATCGAGTACATCAAATAACCATTGTTGAATACCTAAATAGATCTGATGATGATGTCATAGACTCTCATGACTATGAATGGGATCGGCTATCTATCACCTCTAAAGATATTGGAATAGATAGAATTCACATGTTTGTAGCTCCCTCAGCTCCTAGTAAATGATCTAACACTCCTCTCAATGATATTGATCCTCCTGAAGTAGAAGAAGAGTTCATTCCCCTGATCATTGATGGATACACTAGTGAATACATAAGTCTAGAAGAATTTCATAGGCTACAAGCAAGAAGCCTCCTTTTACGGAGAGATGACGATTTTTCTACTGACGAGTCACTAGAGTTTGGTCTGCATATGACTAACAATGACCCTTTTAACAACGATCTCACTCTTATTGATCTAAATATTGAAGAAATTAACTTAACAGATCATGTCATGTCAGTTAATGGTCTTGATGCTAACACAATATTGTCCTTCCCAGAATATGACTCCCTAACATTGGTACTTCCCAACGTAATTGATTGGACTAAAACAAATCCTACTCCTATCCTCGACTTTTCTAATGACCACGCCCTAGCTTGTTATCTCAATGCTTGTGAACCTTACCCTTCTTCCACCAATGCAAGGAGCAAGAACATGTCACAGGAGGATATCAGGTTTCTTAGTCAAAAATTGAAAAATAAAAAGAAGAAGTGGACTGATGGTGAAAACCACTCTGTGGCAGTATCAGATCCCAAAATAGTAAATAAAAATATGTATCCAATGGTGAAAACCTTTCCAAGGTGCCAAAGGATGAGACTCTTGATATCCTCCCAGAATACTTTCAGGAAAGATCTACGGTATTGATTGAACCAACACAGATAGTAAACTTGGGCACCGTTGAAAATCCTCAAATAGTTCATCTGGCACAATTTTTATCAAAAGAAGAGAAGGTATGGTTAACAGAGTTCCTAAAAGAGAAGAAGATTAAATTTGCATGGTCTTATATTGATATGCCAAGGCTAGATCCTAATCTCATCATGCACCACTTGTCTATATCTCCCAGGATCAAGCACGTAAAAAAAAAACTTAGAAAAATGCATCCTCATGTTGCATTATTGGTAAAAGCATAGCTAGAAAAGTTTTTGAAAGCTGGATTTATTTGAGTCGTTGCCTATGCAGGGTGGATCTCTAATGTGGTCCCCATTTCTAAATCTGATAAATCTATCAGGATCTGTATGGACTTCAGAGACCTAAACAAAGCATGTCTGAAGGATGACTTCCCTCTACCAAACATTGACATGATCATAGATCTTACAGCAGGCTTCCAGATGTATTCATTAATGGATTGACTCTTCGGCTATAATCAAATCAAGATCACCCCTAAGGATCAAGAGAAAACCACATTCACATGCGCATGGGGCACCTTTTGCTGGAATGTCATGCCTTTCTGGTTAAAGAATGCCAGTGCAACATATCAAAGAGCCATGACAATAATATTCCATGACATGATGCACAAGAACATGGAGGACTATGTCGATGACACATTGGCTAAATCTAAGGAGAGAAGTACTCACATTGCTGACCTAAGAAAGATATTGGATCGAATGGAATAGTTCCAACTCAGGCTCAACCCAAAGAAATGTGCCTTTGGGGTCCAATCAGGGAAGCTCCTAGGATTCATTGTATCCGCAAAAGGAATTGAGGTAGATCCTGCAAAGGTAAAGGCTATTCTAGAGATGGCTCCTCCATGTAACATCAGTCAAATGAGGACGCTACAAGGGAGACTTCATTCTATTAGGAGATTCATGTCCCAACTTGTAGATAGGGCACAACCCTTTACTAAGCTACTACATAAAGGGGTTACCTTCAAATGGGATGAACACTGTGAAGCAAACTTCAGAGAATTGAAGGGGTACCTAGCTACTCCACCTATTCTTATGGCACCTATTCATGGAAAACCCTTACTCCTATAAATTTTAGCTACAACTACATCCCTAGGAGTATTACTGGCACAAGAAGATGAAACAAAGAAAGAATGAGCTATCTACTACATTAGTAGAACACTAGTCACTTATGAGCTCAATTATAGCATTATTGAAAAAGCATGCTTAGCAGTCGTCTTAGCATCATAAAAATTGAGACACTACATGCTCTCTCATACAGTGAAGCTCATTTCTAAGATCGATCCTCTAAAGTATCTTTTGAGCAGAACAGCATTAACAGGATGTTTGGCAAAATGGGTCCTAATTCTAAGTGAGTTTGACATTGAATATGTAGAACGGAGAGATATCAAAGGATAGGTACTTGCAGATCAATTGGCTGATTCACCACTCTAGGATGATGAACCTTTACTAATTGAATTCCCTGATGAAACAATCATTCATCTCACTGAATATCCCTGGAAGATGTACTTTGACGGTTCATTCACTCAAAAAGGATCTGGAGCAGGGGTCCTCTTCATAACTCCACAAGGATACAAGATTTCCAAATCTTACAAATTGATGTTTCCATGCACCAACAATATCTGAGAATATGAAGCATTGGTCAACAGCCTCAAGCTAGCTATGGAATGGAAGATCATAGAGTTACACGTGTATGGTGACTCCCAACTAATTATCAATCAAGTCAATGGGGAGTATCAAACAAAATATGAAAATTTGATGCCCTACAAGCAACTAGTTGATGATCTGAAGAAGTACTTTGTCTTTGTCACCTTCCAACAAATACCAAGATCAGAGAACAAAGCTGCAGATGCTATGGCTACCTTGGCATCCATGTTACAACTGGAGGAGCATCAATTCCGCTATGACTTCTTGGTGGAAGAAATATCCTATCCTGCCTTTGATACCCCTGAAGACCAGGTAATATGTACCTTGAATACCCCAGATCAATCTCGGTATGCCAATATCATTGCTTACCTTTCCGACCAAACCATTCCCGCCAATCTATCTAGAAATGAGAAAAGATCCCTGATTAGGATAGCATCACATTACATCCTTGTAACTAACAACCTATATCAACGCGGTCTCAATGGTACACTTCTTTGGTGTTTAGAACTCGAAGAGTCTAATCTAGCATTAAAAGATGTCCACGAAGGTGTATGTGGATCACACTCAAACGGCTTTTCATTAGCCAAAAAACTGCTCAGTGTAGGCTATTATTGGCCTACCGTGGAGAGAGATGCTATTCAATTTTCAAAATTGTGTCTTAAATGCCAGACACATGAAAACCTTATCCATGCTCCTGCCAGAGAACTTATACCTTTCATAACACATTGGCCATTTCAGCAATGGGCCTTTGACTTGGTTAGACAAATATATCCCACCTCTTCAAATGGTCACAATTTTATAATTACGGCCACTGAGTATTTCATGAAGTGGGTTGAAGCTGTGCCGATAATCAAAGCCACTGGAAAATAGGTGGCTATGTTCATTCTGAACTACATTATTTGTAGATATGGGATACCCTCTTCAATTGTAATAGACAATGGGGGCCAATTTAAAAATCAAGACATTGATAACCTTTGTGAACAATTCCATATTACTCAACATTGCTCCTCAATCTATTATCCTCAAGGTAATGGACAGGCTAAGGCATCCAACAAGAATATACTCAAGATTCTACACAGAACTATAAGCAAGTCTGGCAGAGACTGGCATCTACAACTGAATCCGGCACTATGGGCCTACAGAACAAGCATAAGAACACCAACTGGAGCCATGCCATTTGCTCTAGTCTATGGTGCTAAAGCAGTGCTACCCATTGAGGTTGAAATCCCATCTTTGTGGATATCTTTACAAGGGCTAGTTACTGACAAGCAGTACCGCATAGATAGGGTAAATTATCAAGACTTGCTAGATGAGCGCAGACAACAAGCGTTTGATCACCTCAAGGTATATTAAGAACGTATGTCCAAAGGTTACAACAAAAAGTTCAAACCACACAAGTTTGAAGTATTAGATCTCATCCTCAAGGAGAATCCTAAGAACCAGCCTAACAAGGAGCAGAAAGGAAAGTTTGAACCTAACTGGCTGGGACCTTATGTTACCTTAATGTCCTAGGTGATTTTTTATCACTGAATTATATTAACTATTATAGCCATAGGATTTAAATCAATTCAAACCAATTAAATCAAATCAAATTCAAGCATGGCTATAATATTTAATTATAAAGAAATTAAATAAATCCCTAAATCAATTACCCACTTGCAAAATAACCCATTCCCCTAGCCTATTTAATTTAATTAAAATGGCTATAGTCCCCTAATTATTAAAAAAAGCAATTAAATTGTTTAAATAATTAGTTCCTATATTTTTGAATGAATTAAATAAGTTTAATTTATTTAAAAATATAGGAACTAATTATTTAAATAATTTAATTGCTTTTAATAATTAGGGGACTATAGCCATTTTAATTAAATTAAATAGGCTAGGGGAATGGGTTATTTTGCAAGTGGGTAATTGATTTAGGGATTTATTTAATTCCTTTATAATTAAATACTATAGCCATATTTGAATTTGATTTGATTTAATTAGTTTGAATTGATTTAAATCCTATGGCTATAATAGTTAATATAATTCAGTGATAAAAAATCACCTAGGACATTAAATTGATTCGAAGAATTATGCCAAGCAGTAACAGGGTCGTTTGGACATAATCGAGGGTATGATCACACTTAGGGCAAATAGGGTCCATAGTTGGAATAGACCAAATTCAGGTGGTTACAGTAATAGGGTTTGAAGAATAAATGGGAGCAGAAGGTGGAGGAGTGGGGATTTGGACATAAGGTGGAGGAGTGGGAAAATGAATAGAAGGAGGAGGCATGGGCACATGGTTTGGAATAATGAGAGGAGTTGTATAAATGGGAGGTGGAGTAGATGAACTCTATTATGCATCTACATCCTTTCCAGTTTCATTATTTATGAGTGTGTCTTGTAAAATCTCTCCTTTCTATGATTGCAATGCTTGGATATTTGGGAGCCCTGGGAAAATTTGCACCTCTACTTCCTTTTCTGCGTCTATAGACTCCATGGTGGATGAATTCATTTCTATATCCATCCCCTTTTCTGAGTCTGGCTCCATAAGTGGTTTTTCAACTATGAGGATAGTGAATTGACATGGAGGAAGACTAAGAGTAATCTGTGAGACCAATGGTACCTTTCCCTCCACATTCACCAATCTAGTGTGACAAATTTGGTATTTTATTTGATCCTTGAACCCTACAAGATTCTGAACTTCAGAAATATAAAACTCATCGAGACCAAGGGAATTGTGGGGATCTCCTTTTTCCTCCTGTTCTCTTGTTTCTATATCGATCGGGAAATCTTCTTCAAGATATTTTCTTTTTATGGTCGTTGTCCCTAATCATGTTCTTCTTTCTAAAGGTACATATTTTTCTTCTTCTTGCAAAGTCTCCAACTATAGAGATACTGATACTCCTAAGAGTTATTTTGTTGTCATTAATTTTTGTCAAAGTCATATTGATCATAAGAGTCAGTCAGTGAAAGGAAAAAGAGTCTATAAAGTCACTCAGTATAGAGAAAAGAGACATTTGGTAAAGCAAAGCAAGTTAAACACAGAGAAGAGACAAGTACCGAGCAGTGGCAGTTACCAAGCAAGTTAGTTACCGAGTAGTGTTAGTCACCGATAAGAGATAGTTATAGAGCCAAGATCACTATGTCGCCAAAAAAGAACAAAACATGTCACTGAGTATCATAGATCTAACACAACTATTCAATGCATATACATTGAATCTGGACACCGAGCGCATAATGTTTTACAAAATCCATGGTGAGCGTTAGTTATAACATTGGAATTGCAAACACCCGATTGCACGTGATGACAAGCCAGATTCACCAATGAAAATAAGAGGAATAATGTGTTGGGAATGAAACCAACCCTGCACCACTTAACCTACACTATTGAAGGAGAAAGACCTAGAATGTTTCCACCGCCTAAACATCATATAAAAGTTAAGAGTGTGAAGAACAGAACTAGAGTATGTGTGCTACTGTGTACGAGTGTGTAAGAGAGAAAGATAGAGAGTATGAGATAGTGACAGAGAAAGAGCATAACCGAGTATAGAGAACTTATAGCATAACAATGAAAATGAATAAGTTTTACATTACCAAGTGAGTATGAGGTAATGAAATCATTGAGCATAGAGAGTCTGAACAGCATTTGATTGATGCATTTTCACATATATTTTGTATTGAGTTTTATTGTATTGAGAGGACTGTAAATCCCATTATTGGGTAGACCCTAATAGGTCTCATTTTTTAAATGCTTTAATAGGATACATCTCTTAGATTTATATTGTAAAATCCTTTAGCCAGGTAGATTGAATAAGTCTTATTGTACTCCTAACAGGGTAAGCTATCAAAAGTAGCTAAATATTGTAGCTCTAACCGATCAACCTTTTTATTGCAGTAGTGAAGGATTGTGGCTACCATCCCCACCGTAGTTTTTTCCTCTAACCAAGGATTTATGTGTGACCAAAAATTATGGTTTCATGAGATTTTTTTTAATGTTTTGATTTATATGCTTTATAATGTTTATCTACAATGTATTCAGTTTGGTAAATGTTCAAAGTAGATGTTAAAAATTTTTGCAGTACTGATTCACCCCTCTCCTCTTAGTACCTATCTTTCTATAGTTAATCTGACAGATGCAAGGGATCTCTTACTTTTGTAAACCTCCATCTTTTCTTCTTTTGTATCCTTGGGTCCTATGATTTTCCCAGCTGTAGATTTACCTGCACTAGGAACTTCTCTTTGTGTGGCTTGTGATTTATCAGTAGGTGGAGATATGCTACCAGTCATTATTTTCCTTTCTAGTTTAGCTTTTGGATTTGAGCCATATATGAAAGGGCAGTCATACTTGTACACTATCTCTAATTTTTGAGGGGATGCCTCTTTAAACTTGGGCATTACTACCTTCTCCCCTTTTTGCTTATCTCCTTTGGATGGTGGATCCAATTATGGCTTCATGGCACGAGGTCCATTTTGAATGGCTTTTTGATCCATTCCTTGGTGGTCTTCACCACATGTCTGGCCTTGAATTCTATACTATCATTTTCCTCCTTATCTACTTCAGCATTCAGGATGGCCCTCGCGTATATTTTCTCTTCATTGTATAGAGGATCCAATTCATTTTTTGTCTCCATGTCCCATACCTTGGGTGGGATGTTGAGCTCTAGGGTATCTTGTGCGAACTCAAGGGACATTCTACAATAGTCTTAGATCCTAACTTTGTAGTCATCTATACAATTCATCCAATGATCCTCCAAGTGAGACTCATGAACATATTGTCTGCCCATAATATGATTGTAAGTACCAATGGGCTCAAACCTGGTACTGATCAGTCCAAGGGATTGTAAGGGATATTCATCCCACTCACATGCCAGATACTTACATACTTTCATTGTCTTCAAAGAATGGGGACAAATTGATAGAGGGAAGTCCCAACAGTGCTTTTTCTTGTGTTTAATGTACTCATAGGCATCAAAAAGTTTCTTATCCATTTCCAAAATAACTATCCTATCGGAAGGGTATTGGGGAAGCTTCTTTGGTGCCAAAGTGCACCCTACCACTCCAATGTATGTGAAATTTTTTAACTGAATGTAATAATATTTTATTGCTCAAACTTTAGCAATTGCTTCCTCTGAGAGTCTCTTTGCATAATCACCTTTGATGGAACGGATAATCAAAAAGAGGAAGGTGTCATTGACAATCCCTTAGTCCAGGATATAGTCATCCCTCTTATCTTTTCTAACTAGTTGAGGGTAAACAATGAATGTCCATGCATTTGGCTAACCAAAGGCCCTGAAGGCATTATATTTTTCCATTATTATACACAAGTAAAAACATGATCTGCACCATCGGTTTACACTACACCGACAGACAGGGAACAGCACTACCCGATGCCAAGGTTACCTGACAAACACTGTTAAGTGTTCTCCAGTGACAAAAAGGTTAAAGGAAACGCGATGAGTAACAACAGTGCAACCCGACGCAATAGAAAAGAGAGGAACCCAACAGACAAAGGGAACCTGATGAACAGTTCAACAAAGGAACACCGACAGACTGCAAATTCAACCTGACAAACAAGAACTGACAGTCAGTTACATCCCGTAAAAAGTGGATCTGACTTTCCACGTCAGATAAATCACTGAAGTTGTATTTATAGCTTCTTGATTTACTTTTAAATCTATTATGTGCAGAGGAAGAAATGTATTTATTATTGTTTTAATTAGTTTTACTAATTTAAAACATGCAAACTAAAGATCAAGGTCAAGTTGTAAACCTTGGATCTAAGAGTTAACATTGTAATGCGTGATTCCAAGATAGGTCAAATGCTTGTATAAATAGGTTATCAAACTATTGAGAATAGTAGTTGTTCAATGAAGATAGTAGCCATGGAGAGCATCTAGATACCAGACAAGAGAATTCATGCAGAAGGATAGAAACAGAATCAAATTAGTTTCAAGAACAGAACAGAGGCTACCGACGAGCAGAGAAAAGGTATGCATCAATCACTTAAGGTGATATTATTATTCTAAGAGATTTCATGGATCTGTAATCAGCAATTTTAGATTGTATACAAGTCAGGTCAACATTTTTACTCATTCTAACAAGTGTAGTACACATATGAGATCCTTTTAAGAAAGGTGGGCTTAACCGTCCTATTGTAAATCTCACAAATGAGTGCACACTTAAATCAGTGTTGGTAAAGCTCTTAATAGAGTTGATCTTAATAGGTCTCCACCTCAATACTCATAATAGGGTAGATCATCATAAGTGATCAAATTGTAAGCCTTAACCGGCTCCCTTCCATTCTGCAGATGGTGAAGTTTTGTGGGTGCCATCCCCACCGCAATTTTTACTTCCTAATAGGAGTTTTTTGTGATACCATATCTTGTGTTATGTGTTTATCACTTTCATGAATGTTGCAAACAATTAAATTTTATGAATGAACAATACATGCATAAGAAAGAACAACAATAATGGTCGGTAATACAGAAATGAATGATTACTAATGATGAATTGTGAAAAGTGTTAAAAATTTTAGAGGTACTTATTCACCCCTCCCCTCTCAGTACTACTTCCCATTAATTCCAACAATTGGTATCAGAGCTAAGTCTCTTCTTGGAAATCTTAAAGGCTTAAGAGTAAAGATCATACAATGGAGAAGTACAAACTTGGTAAGAATATTGAAAACAAAAAGCTTGAGATACAAATGTTCTATGAACAGTATAAAGAAGCTAGACTCAATATGAGAGAGTTGTTGGATGAGAGGAAAGGTATGGCTACCCGGAACAATGAAAAAGATTATCAAGAAGAAGAGATTCCAGATTTCTTTGAATCTTCAAGATCAAATACAAGTAATACTTCAGATACATCAGAAGAGAACATCATAAATCTGAAGGAGATAAATCAACATCTGACAGAGAAAATAAAGATGTTGCAAATTGGTCAAGAAATCCAAATGGTAAGAATGATTGATGTAATGAGTTCTGCTAGACAAGAACACTTGCTATTGATGACAGAAGGAAAATTACAGAGAAACTACAAGAAAAGGAATTAGAAATTCAAAGACATGTTGAGCATCACCATGATCTCACAAATTAGATTTTCTTATGAGTCAAGAAGCAAACAAAATAAATGTGGAACTCATTGAGAGAATACAGGTTATCGTTGAACTAAGAGAAGAGAATGAAAAGCTAAAATATGAGGTTAGAATTCAGCAACAGCATAATGAGATTATCAGAAAGGCTGAAGAGAGAAATAAAAGAATGGATGACTTTCTTGAAGGACAATGAAGAGTCAACAACAACAATGGTATAGGCTTTATCGAAATTGGAGAATCATCCAATCAAGAAAACTCAAAAAATGTCTATGAAAATCCAAGACCAAGAAAGCTAACATGCAAGCACTGTGGAAAGCAAGGGCACACATCAAATGTATGCCGAGGTAAAATGAGAGGTATTCCTAAATCTAAATCTACATCTTCATTCATAGGATTCTATTATAAATGTAACAAGAAAGGACATAAGGCTTATGAATGAAAGACTAAGATAGAATAGCCAAAGAAGGAAACCTACATGGACAAATATTGTCCTACATGCAAGATGAATGGGCACACATCTAAAGAATGCTAGAAATAGAAAGGGAAAGCATGGAATCCTAAAGTTCAAAAGATTCCTTATCAACCAAAGAGAATAGGTAATCAATATACATGGGATTACAATACGTGGACAAATTGTATAGCATGTGGTAGATATGGTCACATTGTTGCAAACTGCGTGAGAGCATGGACCAAAAGGTCTAGAGGATGGTCAAACCCCAGAATGGCATGCTTACACTGTCATAAATTTGGTCACCTCAAGAAATATTACAAAGACCGATTGACAGAGACAAGCACCTATCCCAATGGAAACACCATTGAAGATATCTGGAGGGCAAGAGACAAAATATGGATAAAAGTCTCAAGCAATGATGAAGCTGGGCCAAGTAATGCAAATGGTGACACCCCATCCAATGGATCCAATGACATCACCAACCTCACTTGAGCTGAACAAGTAAGTATGGAACTGCATTACACCAAGTCACATTTTTGCATCAATTCCATTATACAATTGATAGATAGTCAAAATCTGCATGAATAAAGAAGCATGTTGACTTGTTACATTTCTAAGAAAGCAACCCCGTCCGTATGCACATACCAAAAATCATCAGTGAACATAATGGATGAGTTGTCTACACTTACCAAAAATTTTCGGTCAACACATAAAAAGGCTAAGTTACCAATGTAACCCGACACCCGTCGGTAAGAAGGAAAAGTTACAGAGTTGTCATGACAGAATACCGATATCCGTTGGTAAAAGAAAAATGGTCAACAGCTGTCCTAAGCATCATGTCAAGACCGACAATGATTTTGAAAGTCTTCCTGACAAAACCCGTCTTCATGTCCCGATGATTTGTTGAGCATTTATTACAAAGACTTAGGGAAAAATGTCTATAAATAGTCAACGGGACAACTTCATTTTGCACCCGCAATTTGAAGAGAAAGCAGAGCGAAAAACCAGAGTGATTAACGAGAAGAAAGCATAGCATCCTCAGATCAATCTAAGAACATAGAAAATAGATCTTTCACCACTATTACGGATTGAATTAAGTATCAAAGGCACTGAAAGATCTCTATCGTTGCTTTTCAAGAAAGCCCTAAATTTCCAGAATACCCAAAAATTTTGAAAAATGATGGAAACCACCTCAAGAACTGCTAAAATCAAGAATGATAAGAGGAATGTGATTAAGATAATAAAGAACAGTACATGTGTAGAGCCCAAATATAAGATCTTCCCATAAATTGTATCTAAACCTGAAGAAACCGAAGCGTTCTCAAAAATTTCACCTAGGGTTTTACTCATAGAAGACGTTAGGTCTTATATTCACTGCAAGATCAACGAGATAGGTGGTCTAGAGATGGATGAAGCTTATAAGAAGCTTTGTGATGCCAAAGGAAACCTGAAGGAAGAACAAAAACACTTGGAAGTCAAAGGGTTAACTAATTCCCTACATTTCCTGAGGGAATTCAAAACAGACTGGATAAGGTTAGTCTTGAGCAGAATGCATGACAAGAATCTATGGCTAGACCAACCCAAGAAAATAACCAAGGATGTTCTTCATGTTGTAACTTTTTATCCAATAACTAACAATCCTAGGGCACAAAATCATCCATCTATGAAATAAGTTGAAAAACTCACCAATGCAGAAGGGGACAACAGAAGTCTCAAGGTAAACACAATCAACAACGAAGAACTGAAATTTGGTGCATGTGTAATTGGGTATAATATTTTTCAAGCAAGAAGATTGAAAAGCGTATCTGCAACATCAGTAAGCATAGCTTACAATATAGTACCAAAGGAATTCAGATGGATCTGTGTGAGATCCTGCTAAAACAACTTGATGAGAACATGCACACATTCAGGTCTACAAAGACCAACACATGTAAGTTTGGCTCACTTATCATGTGTATCTTTTCATATTGTCAAGAATACTTTCCTTCAGTAGGAAAATTAAAATGGGATACTACCAAACCGGTAACACAATAGATTAGTGAACTGATTAAGTCACTAGGGGACAACTTTGAATTTGTTATGTTTGCTTAGTTCCTTGAGTTCAAGGAAAAGATGATGGAGAGGACTAGGATTCCTGAACAACTTGTAGAAAAACATAAAGATGAAATATGCTTCATGGTGGAAACAAATTTCACCCATATCAAACTATTTGTACCAATAACAGCTTGGTTAGCACCAATGGATTATGAGATCAATATTGATCAAGCTACAAGTGCAATTGAGGCATTAATAAATGAGCCTGTTGATAGCAAGAAACCAAGGTTTGGAACCTATGAAGAGGCCAAATCAAAGATAAAACAAGGCCTAGAAATCAAGAAGACTGTAAACAAAAAGGATAAAATGGTTAAGAATATCAAAAAGATTCTATCGGTAACAGAGGAGGAACAAGAGAAACCGATGAATAGGGCACCATTGGTGAGGGACAAGAAGAAAACAAATCAGATTTTGAGGAGACTGAATCTGATACACCTCCACCTCCACCTCCTACAAAGAAGCAGAGGACAAGGAGTCAAACTACTACAACCAAAACAACACCTCTTAAGAAAGGTCAAGTAAGGACCTACATAAGGAAGCAACCACCTAAGAGAACAAGGCGACAAACTATGAAAACAACACCTCCAAAGAAGAGGAAAAGGTTGGTTAGGTCAAAGGCTGACATAGAGGACACTAAAGATGATGAGCCCGATGTAGTAAAGAAGAATTACCAGAATCTAACTGTATATGAAGTTGTTGAGTCTATTGATACATCTAGCACCATGTCTGATAAGAAAATCAGACAATGGGATACACTAAGAGCAAAGGATCAGAATAAGATACAAGATGCAATCATAAAGTCAATGATCAAGTATAAATATGCACCGACAAAATTTGTCAATAAACTACCTAAGGAGATGGGTAAAAGGATATACCAACAATGGTCATATGCTCTACAAATAGAGAGAGAAGCAAGGGAGAGGGTACTTGTAAAACTAATGCCTCCCGAATCTAAAATTCAAGAAATCCAAGAAATACTCAAAAAACACTCAGGAAAATTTGTAGCCAAGGTAAGAGCATACAAAGTGCTAGAAAGCAAGTTTATAGACCTAGATACAATGACTAAAGATAAATGGAGACAACTCCTAGATCTACCGGCAGAGTAAACAAGTGGTGAGAATCAGTTACTTCTCACCAACACACCTCATAAAGAGGAGGAGAAAGAAAAGGCAAGTCCTCAGCACATTGCTTTGGACAATAGTGAAGAAATGGATCCAATTCATTTGGACAAAGGAATGGATGATCTTGAAATTCAAGACATCACACAATATGACTCTAATAAAGATCCAAAGAAAAATGATGATGTAATATTCATTACACTCAAGGATCAACAGCAACAATATTTAGAGACTTCATATAATAAAGATATGAATGTTCTTGATGAGACATGGAAAGACACATCAGTCATGGACTTGACTGAAAAGGGCCCTACAAAGGAAATACAAAAAGATGAGGATATCACTGCTAAAAAGGCTCAAACCAATGAGAAGGACACCACTATAGACACAGCCCAAGTTACTACTCACCAACACACCGGCAGAGTAAACAAGTGGTGAGAATCAGTTACTTCTCACCAACACACCTCATAAAGAGGAGGAGAAAGAAAAGGCAAGTCCTCAGCACATTTCTTTGGACAATAGTGAAGAAATGGATCCAATTGATTTGGACAAAGGAATGGATGATCTTGAAATTCAAGACATCACACAATATGACTCTGATAAAGATCCAAAGAAAAATGATGATGTAATATTCATTACACTCAAGGATCAACAGCAACAAGATTTAGAGACTTCATATAATAAAGATATGAATGTTCTTGATGAGACATGGCAAGACACATCAGTCATGGACTTGACTGAAAAGGGCCCTACAAAGGAAATACAAAAAGATGAGGATGTCACTGCTAAAAAGGCTCAAACCAACGAGAAGGACACCACTATAGATACAGCCCAAGTTACTACTCAAAGTAATATGCCTGTCTTACTGAAGGAAATAAAGATACTAGAGGGAAAAGATGGATCTACTACAGAGGAAACAAGCACACCTGAGGAAACGGGTGATGGAGAAACAAAAGAAACCACAGCTAATACAAAATATACAACTGCAGAGAAGGCTGCAACCGATGATTAGAAAGATAAATCTACTAATCAAAATAAGGAAGAAATGCAAAAGGAAGAAGGGGACACACAGACAGAGAAAGGTGAAGAAGCAAAGCAAGATGAGAAGGAGAAGAAATCAGAAGAAAAATCTGCAGGGACACCTGTTAGCTCATTTTCCTGTATGAATCGATTAAAACAATAATAAATGTTTAACCCTCTATTCCCAACCTAGATTCATACATGAATAAGGCTAATTAACAAGGATAAAAATTCCTCCTACACTTTGGGCTCCACATACCCAGGCAGGTACACCTTTGACAGACTCACTGAATAACAGAGAATCTCACAGTGGATTAAGGATTTGCAATCCTTCTTCTTTTTAGGCCAGTTTGGCCTAGGAAGGCTAACCTATTGATTCACTCTTCAAGGAATCACTAAGATGAACTGTATTATTCAATACAATCAACTACACATATAAGTTCTTGACAACAGAAGGTAAAGGTTTAAATATTTAAATTGATGATAACAACCACATGTCAGCATATTGACCAGTGCCTAATCATGGGTAATAGAGTCATAACAGAGCATACACATATTAAGACAATTAATCAGAACACAATTGAACCCCAGATA
>MU224976.1:1328925-1343589 GCA_018584345.1 Thuja plicata | reverse complement strand
CAATTTGAGACACTTATGAGTGCTTGTCAAAATAATATCAATATTATTTTGCTCTTTAGAGAGGGAATTGAAAGATTTTACATGGGATGCCCTCCCTTTCCATTTACTCACTATCAAATTCCATTGTCCCTTTTCAGCATCATATTTGTTGATGATGCTTGCAATCTTCTTCCCCAATAGGTAGAGATTAGAGAGGTTGACCTCACTAGCACATCTCTTGAGATTTGTAAATATTTGATATATGTGATTTTTCTTCACCAATTCTTCAGCTTCTTTGTAGGCTTGGGAATCTTCTAAATCTCTCTTACCCTCCTCTTCTAATCTTGTTCTTTCACTGATTAGCCTACTCTTCTTAGCTTCTAATTCTGCCTTCTTGGCCTCAATAGCTTCTTGAATAGTAGGACTTAGGGGTGTAGGGGATGGGGGATATGTTATGAATGGAATTGAGAAGGAAGGTTGATATGGGTCCTGAGCAATTACCCTTTGGGGCATCACTTGAATCTTTTGCTTACCTTCCAACTTTGTTATTTTGTTGTCCTTCATCAAAGATTTAACCCTCTCTTCATTATAAGCCTTGAGCACAAACTCATACTTTTCATTCAGACTGGCATATGCTTCTTTCTCCTTCTCTGACACTTTCATGCTCAGATTGGCAACTTGTACAACAAGGTCAGCTGCTTCAACTCCTAAGGTGTCTGCAACCCTTTTCACAATCAGGTTGCCTGTGTCTTCAGCTTCATTATCTTCTTTAGTTCTTCTTTTGTCCTTTTTCTTCAGTGACCAGATTGCCAATATTTCATGGTCTTCACTAAATTTAGCGCCAATTGATGTTCCAGCAGGGCTTATGGGTTTAGCTTGTTTCCTTATGGCATCAAAAATTACTACATCAGCTAAATCCCATTGTGGCAATATGAGAACCCCTTGCCTTTTGACCATCTGTCTGCCCTCTTCAGGAGTAATTTTATCAAATTTCAGTATCAATTCTTGTTTAACTGCTTTCTCTATGTCTGCTTTGGCAGCATCGGGTTGGGCTTCTGTCATTTTTTGACACTTTTCATTGTATTCACCAATATGGCATCTCCATAGAAACTGAATAAAATCCCTAGTTTTGATGAAATTGTCATCAGACAAGAATTCATCACTTGCTTGCTTGGTCACAGGGTCTAACTCCTTGCCAGCAAAGTCAGCCACTGTGAGGTCAGATGATGTATGTTTGGGTTCTTCTAGCATCCCCTCTTGTAGTTCATCAGTAGTAACAACTACTTCACCAGCATTTCTCATCTTGAGCAATTTCTTAGCAATGGTTTGGTCATCATATTGCATAGGGGATTGGGAAGGAGAATATAATTCACCTCCTTGTTCTTTTATCTCCACCCTTTGCCTCTTTGGAGAGGATACTTCTTGAACGTCAGTGTCCATTGGCCTCTTTCCCTTATGCTGAATGGGTTGATCAACTCTGGGAGCAACAGTGGTATATCCCCTTCTTTTGTATACTAGATAGTTCCCATGTGGAACTATTTTGCTCTGTGGAAATTTATTAATGATAGAAAGGGATTTATTAATGATAGAAAGGGGCTTTTCTAGTTTACTCTCAACTTCTCTCTTCCTTTTCTCATTCAGGGTTTGCATTATTCCCTTAAAAATATTCATAAGTGAATCAATTTTATAAGACCATGGGAAAAAATCCTTTAGAGGATCATAGGTCTTGTCAAAATTCTGGACAAAGTCCAAGGATTTTTTATATGCCATCCACTTCTCCTTCCTGACTTCTTGAACCTCTAAGTCAAAGATATTCCTGATAATATCCTTAGGATAGTAGAAATGATGCTTTAGCATAATACAATTGGTCCTTTTCCTGAACATGCCCATGATAAAATCTTCATTATCAGCACATCTGGCTATGGAACTAGATAAATGATAGGGCTCAAAATACTTGTTAAATTGTGTCCACCCTCCTTTTGTTATGATAAAGTGATGGGCTTTAGTGAGGTTAGGGAAGATATTTCCCTTCATCTTTCCAGTCAAAGCTTCCTCCTGCAACCCACTTAATTGTCTTATGATTTCTGCTATCCCAATTTCGAGTGGGACTCTGTAGGGTACCACATAAGGAACACCTAAAACCATAAACCCTAATCACTATGGAAAAAGGGTATAATATCAAATCTCCCCAGTTGTGAGCAATTTTCAACTCAGAGGCATACTCCATAAGCCTTAAAAGCATCAATATTTCATTATGAATTCTTGCAGTTTGGTTGCTTAACAATGACTTAAGTCTGGTTGCAAAAACTTTGTCAAAGTATACATAACTTGCATTCTTTCTATCCCAGGACAAGTCTGCACTCCACATCTGAATAGGCAACTCTTCATCATCTTGGAATTTCTCCAATTCCATTTCTTTTTCAAAGAAATCTACATTGTTAAATAAGAACATATGCATCATAAGGGAATACCAACCCATAGGCTTTTGTATATTTCCATCTTTGATCCCTGACAAACCATCATGCATCTCCTGAGAATTATAGGATACATAATCAAACACTACTGATAAATGGGGATGTATAATTTGAACCACCATCAACATTATCTGGACTAGCATGGCTGCCTCCTCATTTATCCCTAAGACATTACATAGGGAACTGTACATTTTTCTGGCTTTGCCAATGAAGAAATCTACTTTGAAGGGTTTGGGGGTTCCTGGCCCTATTACAACTAAATCTCCTATCTTTCTTGCATATCCCTTCACTACTTCACCTCTGTAATAATCCCTTTGGTTACTGTATATTTCTTTGAAATATTTGAGGTCAATATCATCCATACTCTGGGAAGTGTCAGTCAACTTGAAAATTCTTCTGATTTCATCTATTGTTACAGTCAATATTACATTTCCCTGGGTGTCTCTAACAACCCTAGACACCTTTTCATAAGTGTTTGCTATTAGAATGAGCAAATCAGTGTCCATGAAGACACTAGGTGCTATTAGCTTACCAACATCTAGTTCCCAAATATTACAATCTAGGGTGGGGGCCTTTCTCTGACTGTAAGCTGCTCTAAACAGAGCCAGGGCATCAAAACTTGTGGTAGCATCTATTTCCCACCTTCCTGAATCATATAGCCCTTCCCCAATTCTGAAGCGGGGATGTTGTGGTACTGCTTTCTTAGCTTGGGTGTCATCCCCCGAAGACAACAGTAACTGTTGTAATAAATCTTCCCTAACATTCTATTTATGGTAGTCGACCTGTCCGGTGATTTCAGCTCTAGGGGCCATTCTAATGGTTTTCTATCAATACTAGAACTAGATTCTAAAACATGAGTTCTAAAACCTTCTTTGAACTGCAATTCTATCTCAATTGGAATACTAGTGAATCAGTGAACTTACCCATTCTGCACAAAAGTCGCTTGAAGCTGGTTTTCTTTTGTAATTTTGTCTTTGCGTAAATGGTTTTGGTGAATGATTTAGATAGTAGTCATCTTAATCAATTTATGGCCTCAATCAAATCAGTCTCTCGAATTGAATTCGACTGGAGTTGCCACACGTTCTATAATTAATTCATCAGCTTCAGTTTTGCGGCTTAATGGCTCTCTGCAACTTGTTTTATTAACTTTGAATTTGAACCGTTGATTCTGGGCACTTTTCTTTGCATCGGACGGCCATCTTAATTTCCTGAAAACAACCGCTAATTGAGGACACGTGTCACCACTACTTATTCTCTTATTCGTTAGATGTCAAGCATCTTAGACATAAGCAAATAAGCGAGCCGTCAAATGCTAACCAACTTAACTGAAGCTTAACATCCCACAAGTTGTACATACCTGGGCCCACCAATTGCCAGATGTCATCACCACTTATCCGCTTACTTGTTAGATTTTGTGCACTTTCCCTTTAAGCTAATAAGCGGTCCATTTTATCTTTTGAAACTTGTGCACCATTAAACAGATCGTCTTTACAACAGCTTGGCCCCACCAAAGACACGCGTCGCCACCGCTTATCCGCTTACTTGTTAGATGTCGAGAACCTTAGACATAAGCGGATACACCGACCGTCAGATCTTTTAACAGTTGCTTACATTTTAATAGAGCATCTTTCTTAACATGCCTGGCCCCACCAAAGACACGCGTCGCCACCGCTTATATGCTTATTCATTAGATGTCGTGCACTTTGGACATAAGCGGATACGTGCACTGTTAGATTTTTTTGACTTGCACGACACATAAGGTGATGATGTAAAGGGACCCATATGGTGAGACTTAGGAGTTAATAAAGTGGTTAGGATATTACAAACTTTAGGCGAAAAGCAACCTATTCATCGTAGACACATAACTTAGTATGACTTAAGTGACTGAAAAAGTAACGCAAGAATAGAATCGGCCAAGGCACTTAGGGTTTTTTTTTAGTCACTTTTGACCACTTTCAAATAGGTTGAGGGTTTAGGCACATTTTGCAGAGGCATAAAATCAAATTTAATACCAATTTCAAAACCCTTGACACTACAAATGACAGGAGACCTTACAAAAATTACAAGGCACACTTTGGACAAGAAAAAGCACCAACAACACCCAAGGTTGATGGAGAGACATCTTCACCAAACCGACAGGTGCACCCTGAGCAAAAGACACAAGAAGCATCTTCCACAAAACCTTCACCAAGAACTTCAGAGAGAAAAAATGAACTAGCTATGGTAGTTCATACCTCTGCATCCCCACAAATCTCAAAGAAGAAGAAATGAAAGCATAAGAATCCAGTAACTCTGGATGAAGTCATTGAAATTCCAGTTTGTGATCCAAGGACATTGGATCCAACTGCATTGACAAAGTATGCAAGACTCTATGAGAGGAAGGCCATACAAGATAAAATAAAGAAAGCAACAAAGGAGGCCAAGGTACTGGAAGTAGCAAGAGGTATACTTCAACACATTATACCAGATGTAGATATTGACAAAAATCTCCAATGCTTCATCAACTGGCAATACTCACAGATGCAATAACCTCTCATAATATTGATGCTGAGAAAGTTATGGAAGAGAGACTTGAACAAAAGTATGAGTTCAAGCTAGCCGAGAAGATAAGCCAGGAAATGGCATTAAAAAAGGTTAAGCTATCTGAATTGGTAAGCACACTTGAACCAATTATCTCAGAATCTATTACCTTAATACAAAAATTGTGCACTCTAGATCAACTCACTCAGGAGTATACCGACCAGATGGCACAAATTAATGTTGATCTTAAGTCAAGTGCACAAAGTCTCACAAACAATGAAGAAGCAATTAAATTGCACACTAAGCAAATTAAACAAGCTAGGAAACAAAGATAGGACATATAGATTGAAAAGATGAAGTACAGGGATGAACTAAATGAGCTCCAAGCTCAACTCTTACCGACACTTACACTCCTGCAAAAACATGTGACAAAGGCAAATACACTAATTCCCACCTATGAAATGTCTATCCTAGACAGCATTTATGATATGCACGCAAGGCTAGAGCTATAACACATGGCACTAGAATAAGTAAAATAAAAATGAGAGAAAATGCAAGAAGATATCAAGACAACCCAATCCAAGGTACTTGACACATTGTAAGTTGCACATTTTTGTCACAATTTTGGCATATTATAAGTTTTACATTTTATCATAAGTATCAAAGAAAGGGGGAAATTGATATGTTCACACCTCAGTCAAAAGGAGGAAATAATATCTATAGTAAAAGAAAAGGAAAAATACAAGGAGGAAATAATATGTACATACAGAGCAAAGAACAGAGAATGTATAGTATACATATACATATACTTATACTATACCGATGCATACAGTTAGGGGGAGTCATATGATGACAAGGATATAGACATGGTGTACATACTAAAACACTTTAGTATTATGCACATATCATTTTTTGATACTAATATCAAAGGGGGAGATTGAAGGAATTATATTTTTCCATTAGTATACACAAGGAAAAACATGATCTGCACCATCGGTTTATACTACACTGACAGACAAGGAATAGCACTACCCGATGCCAAGGTTACCCGATAAACATTGTTAAGTATTATCCAATGAAAAAAAGGTTAAAGGAAACACGATGAGTAACAACAGTGCAACCTGACGGAATAGCAAAGAGAGGAACCCAACAGACAAAGGGAACCCGATGAACAGTTCAACAAAGGAACGCCGACAGACTTCAAGTTCAACCCGACAACCAAGAACCGAAAGTCAGTTACATCTCGTAAAAAGTGGATCTGACTTTCCACGTCAGATAAATCACTGAAACTATATTTATAGCTTCTTGATTTACTTTTAAATCTATTATGTGCGGAGGAAGCAATGTATTTATTATTGTTTTAATTAGTTTTACTGATTTAAAACATGCAAACTAAAGATCAAGGTCAAGTTGTAAACCTTGGATCTAAGAGTTAATATTGTAATGCATGATTCCAAGATAGGTCAAATACTTGTATAAATAGGTGCTCAAACTATTGAGAATAGTATTTGTTCAATTAAGATAGTAGCCACAGAGAGCATCTAGAGACCAGACAAGAGAATTCATGCAGAAGGATAGAAACAGAATCAAATCAGTTTCAAGAAAAGACCAGAGGCTACTGACGAGCAGAGAAAAGCTATTCATCAATCACTTAAGGTGATATTATTATTCTAAGAGCTTTCATGGATCTGTAATCAAAAATTGTAGATTGTATACAAGTCAGGTCAACATTTGTACTCATTCTAACAAGTGTAGTACACATATGAAATCCTTTCAAGAAAGGTGGGCTTAACCATCCTATTGTAAATTTCATAACTGAGTGCACACTTAAATCAGTGTTGCTAACGCTCTTAACAAAGTAGATCTTAACAGGTCTCCATCTCAATACTCCTAACAGGGTAGATCATCAGAAGTGATCAAATTGTAAGCCTTAACGGGCTTCCTTCCATTCTGTAGATAGTGAAGTTTTGTGGGTGTCATCCCCACCACAGTTTTTACTTCCTAACAGGAGTTTTCAACGATACCATATCTTGTGTTATGTTTTTATCACTTTCATGAATTTTTCTATGAATGTTGCAAACTATTAAAGTTTATGAATGAAAAAAACATGCATAAGAAAGAACAATAGTAATGGTCGGTAATACAAAAATGAATGATTACTAATGATGAATTGTGAAAAGTGTTAAAAGTTTTAGAGGTACTAATTCCTCCCCTCTCAGTACTACTTCCCATTAATTCCAACAGGCCCCTCTCTTTACTAGACCCGGGTACTCTCCTCTAATGGCCAGTAAGTAAACCACATAGGAAGTCATGTCAAAGCAGGGGTTGTTTTTTACTTCTATCAACTGCCCATCCAGGTTATCACTCGGGATGGTAGCTCAATAAAATATACCTCTTCTCCCCTTTATTATTTCAATTATGAAAGTCATACAATGCTCAAGTTGGATTGATTTGGGGAGTCCATACAATCTTCTCAACATGGTAACTGTTGCCTGATATCATCCTTCAAGTATCCCCTTCTCATGTCAATTTTCTCCAACTTATTCTTGGGGAGAGGTTGCATTAGGTATTCCCTATTCACAATTTCATAAGAAAGATGAGTGTTATTTCTAAACCATTCCAAGCCTTTTTTTATAGAGAAGTCATAAAATATGTCAACCCCTTTTGGCAACTGGAAGACATCTTCAATGTTGTCTAGTCTTATGTCCAGAACAATGTCTCCAGTCTTATTTTTCACTACCCTTTCATCTAGAATGTAGTGTTGTTCAAGATTCATGATTAGATCTGAGGACACAATGGACATTGGGTGTGTTGCAACATTTACCAAGATAGAGAGCACTAGGGAAATGCAGTCAGCCGATCTCTCGTTAGGATTCGCGCACCGGGTGAGAAATTTATTCTAGTTTGGGTTTCCAATATCACTATCTGTAACCTTGTTGTAAATGTTCCTAACCCTAGAGGAAACATGATACCGTTTGAATAGGTACTTCATTGGTGAGCCAGCTGTCTTTTGTGGCATTCTGCAAGAAAACATGCAATTATCAGCAAAAACTTATTGAAATCGACTACAAACTTAGCAAGAAAAACTCACAAAAGCTAGAGGACCAAAATCAGGATCCTGAAACCATTAGAAACTATCTTTATTGTGATTTTTTGGACATTCATAGGTTGGGACACCGAAGACATAATCAGCCTCTGAAAGCTCGAAGGGGAAAAATACGGGGCTCAGTGAATGTTGGGTTTCAGAGTTTCAAAGTGTGAAAGTTGTGAAGGAAATTGGTGTGTGAAGGTGCAAAAGGGTGCATAGGTAATTGGAACAGGAAAGTGAATGCTTTGGTGTTTCAGAATGTGAAAGAGCTTTGGAGGCCGAAAGGCCAAAAATGTGAAATGAGTGGGTCGGTTTCCTGTCTTCGATGTTTTGGCATTTTGGACATGTTAAGGATTTCGGATTTCGAAAGGGAAAAAATACAAAGTAGACTTAGTCGTTTCCTGTGGCTTTCTGAGTATGCTAAATGATTTTTTCAGTCTTTCGGGGGCCAAAAACATGGGAAACTATGAACCACCAAGAAACTGAAAAACACAAAAAAACCTAGACCATAAACTCTAAGGGCTCGACATAGAGTGACACAAACCAAAATGACAACTAAACAACCAAAAAAACCAATACCACAAACCTAAAACCATACCTAGAGCGCGAAATAAAAGAAACAAAGTAAAAACTAAAAAAAAACAAGAATGAAACCCTACCTGCAAACACAAGGTCATAGAGAGGACTCGGCGTGGAGCTCGACAAGAAGAAGCAAGTGCACAATCAAATTTGATAAAAACCAAAAGAAAATTTGTCTGCCAAAAAACATGAAGAAGGTGGAGCTCAAAATGAGAAAACACAGAATGAAGAACAAACAAACCCTTAGCCACTTTTATAGACACTCTAACCAATGATGTCATATTTGGGTTTCACACTTTCGGAGCCCGAAAGTGTGAAACCCATGAGTCACGCGTCATCAAGGTTTCAGAGGTTGAAAGTCAGACAAGACTTTCTCCTTTTTTAGAAATTTTAGGATTTCCACCTTTCGAATTGTAAGAGCTTTGTAGAACACCAAAAGGTCAAAAGTCTGAAAGGCCAAAAAAAGGATTTTCCTCTCAAGGGTTTACTCCAAAGATTTAAAACCAGAAGACCAAACCAAAACAAAAGGATAAAAGAACAAACGCAAGAAAAACATAAGGGGGCCCCATGGCTAAGTGGCCAAAATAGGGTGCATGTTTGTGGGACCAAAATAGTTCCTATCACAATGAAGGGAAAAGTAGTGGTGATAAAAGGAAGTTCACTGGTACTTGTTTTAAATATGGTGAGGTAGGATACCGAGCCTTTGAATGCAAAAAAGGAAAAACTAAAAAGAAGGAAGAGAGTAGTAGGTGAATAGCATTTGCATATGAGGAGTCCTCTAGATCAGTAAACAATAATCAAGAAGAGCATGGAGCAACCTTATACCACAGAGAAAAAGATAGAGAACCATTAAAGAGGAAGATTTTTTTGAAGACCAGGTACAAGTTACAAGACAAGGTGTGATAGTGAAAGTTATGATAATCTTGCCTCAGAAGAATTAGTTGTCAAACTAAAGTTGCAGAGATTGAAGCATCCTAAACACTATCAGAATGCATGGATACAAGATGAACACAAGGTATTGGTAAGTGAACAATGCCTAGTTAAATTCAAGATTGGGAAGTAGTATGATGAATTTTTGTGTGATATTATGCCTATAGATATGTGTCATATCATATTGGGTAGGCCATGGCAGTATGATAGACAAGCTATACATGTTGGTAGGAAGAATGTATACACCATTGTTGTTAATGGAATGAAGCAAAAATTGTACCTTTAGAGGAACCCCTTAAGAGTGAAGTGTGTACTAGTGCAAGAATTTATTTAGTGGATGGAATAAAATTCTTGGATGGCATGAGGCATGATAACATGTGTTTTTCTTTAGTACACAAGGAGTCTGAAGAGATTGTCTAGGTAAAAGAACACCCTAAAGAAATCACTGGATTGTTCAATGAGTATGTTGACATCATATCATATAATGTTCCTAATGGACCACTTGTGAGGAGTATTATAAATTGTATGGACTTGATATCGGGGGATATTTTTCCTAACAAAAAAAGCATATACGATGACAGCAATAGAGAATGAAGAACTCAATAGTCAAGTGTGAGATTTTTTGCAGTGAGGATTGATCAGAGAAAGTTTGAGTCCATGTGTAGTGCCCTCTGTGTTAGCACCTAAGAAAGATGGACAGTGGAGGATGTGTACTGATTATGGAGCCATCAACCAAATCACAATTAAGCATAGGTTTCCTTTGCACATGATGGATGATTTGATGGATTGTTTTAGTGGAGAAAGATATCTCACCAAGATAGATTTAAAGAGTTTTTCATTGTGTATTTGGGTGATATCTTGATTTTTAGTAGAAGCAAGGAGGAGCATTTTATGCATGTTGGACAAGTATTGCAGAAGTTAAGGGATGAGAAGTTGCTAATCAACCTCAAAAAGTGTACTTTCATGAAAGAGGAATTAGTGTATTTGGGATTTATGATATTTGTTAAAGGATTGAAGATGGATCCCGAGAAAGTGAAAGTCATTTTTGAGTTGCCTGCACTGAAGAATGTTGGGTAGGTAAAATCATTTCATGGGTTGGATATTTTTTACCGAAATTTTATTAAACTTTAGTTCAATCTATGGACGACTGACTGAAACTATGAGAGGACATAGGAAGGAATTCAAGTGGACACATGGAGCACAGAAGATTTTTGAATTGTTGAAGCAAAAGGTGACAGAGAAGCCGGTGTTATCTTCCCCTGATTTTAATAAGGTCTTTCAAGTAGACAATGATGCTAGTGGAAATGCAATTGGATTTGTCTTGGGTCAGGAAGGGAGGCATGTTGCATACTTAAGTGAAAATTTGAATGATTCTAAAAGAAGGTATTCAGTATATGATCAAGAATTTTATGCCACAATTCAAGCCTTGAAGAAATGGAGAAATTATATTTTACCTAGGGAGTTTGTATTGTATATTGATCATCAAGCAGTGAATTATTTGAGCAGTCAAGGTAAGTTAAATCAAAAACATATGAGATGGGTTGAGTTCATACAGAGTTATACATTTGTGTTGAAACATAAGAGTGGTATGTCAAATAGGGTTGTTGATTCCTTGAGTAGGAGAAGGAATTTATTGACTGAAATGAAGATTGTAGTGTTGGGATTTCATGAATTAAAGGTATTGTATGAAGATGATAAAGACTTCAACGAACCTTGAAAAGCTTGCAGAGAACCTATTGTTGTAGATAGAAGTAAGTGGTTAGATTATTTTATTAAGGGTGGAATTTTATTCAAAGGTAGTCAATTTTGTATACCCAAAATTTCTATGAGAGATAATCTCATTAAGGAGAAATGTAGTAGAGGATTGGCAGGACATTTTGGCATTGATAAGACAGTAGCTTTAGTGAGTGAGCACTAATTTTGGCCGCAAGTCCAGAAGGATGGGCAAAATTTTCTTCAAGGTTGTAAAGTGTGTCAAATTTGAAAGGGTAGCAGTCAAAATGTGGGATTGTATACACCTTTGACAGTACTGGTCAACCCTTGGGAAGAAGCCAGTATGGATTTTGTGCTTGGTTTTCCAGAAACAAAGAGAGGCTATGATTTAATTTTTGTGGTTGTAGATAGATTTTCAAAAATGGCTTATTTCATCCCCTGTAAGAAGATTACAAACGCAATACATTTAGTTGATCTATTTTTCAAGGAGATTGTGAGATTACATGGATTACCAAAGAGCATTGTTTCAGACAGGGATAGTAGGTTTGTTGGTTATTTTTTTAGAACACTTTGGAAGAAGATGAAGGCTGATTTCAAGTATAGATCTACTTTTCATTCACAGACTGATGGACAGACAGAGGTTGTGAGCAGGAGTTTACAGAATTTATTGAGATGTTTAGTTGGAGACAAGCCTGGAAATTGGGATTTAGTTTTGCCTCAAACATAGTTTGCATATAATAGTTCAATAAATAGGAGCACAGGGAAGACATCATTTGAGATAGTTATTGTTTTTAATCCTAAGGGATTGACAGAACTAAGGGATATCATTCATGATGTTAAGAAGAGTGTTGAAGGCAAAGAATTTTTGGAAGTTATGAAGTCATTGCATGAAAGAGTTAGGGATCATTTGTAGAATATGAATCAGGCTTACAAAAAGAGAGAAGACATGAAACGAAGGCATAAGGAATTTAAGGTCGAAGATGAAGTCATGGTATACTTGTAGAAGGGTATATTTCCTATTGGTACTTATCACAAGATGAGGATGAAGAAATTTGGACCTTGTAGGATCTTAAGGAGATTTGATTCAGGGAATGCATATAAAGTAGAGTTAACATAAGACATGGATATATCACCTATTCAATGTTGTTGATTTGTATGATTATCATGAATCAGATTTCAATAGTAGTGATCGATCGGATGAACAACAGTATCCTAAGAAGAAGATGGATCAGATAGATAATATTTTGGATAGAAAAGTTAGTAGAAGTACAAGAGGTAAGCAGTATAGGGAGTATTTTGTCAAATGGAAGGACATACCAGTAGAAGATTTTTCATGGATTTCTCAGGCTGGGGTTGACCATTTTGGTTTTCTTTTGGCCTCAGCCAAGTGAGAGGCTCACTTTTAAAATAACCCCAGGTGTATGATGTAGGAGTATCTTGGGATCTTGGAAATCTTGCATCAACAAAAAATATTTGTTTTCTTATTTTCCTGTTTGGTTAGTCTTGATGTTACTTTCTATGATCGTTCTATGCATATTCTTGGAGGCTACGATCCTTACAGCGTGTTCATGTCTTTGTGTCAGACCTTATCCTAGGTTCACACATCATTTGGTTACTCCATGCATGATATCTTGTTGATTCTTGGTGAGACTGTCATGTTCTTCTTGTTTTTGGCCAGCCTTCTTATTTTCTAATATCGTGATGGTTTTCCTGATCAACGAAGCATAACACCTCATCTCTTGATGATGTTACATTTCTGGTCAACCTACTTGAGGGATCACAATTTATATTTCATTCATTATAAGTAGATCATGATGATTTGGGTCCTGGCCTATTATTTGTAATATGTTTTATGTCTTATTGGGAAATATGATCTTTCTAGGTCAGCCTAATGTTTGCGATGGATTTATAAGCTTATGTATTTGTTCCTAAAGGAGATTTTTCATAAGATGATCTTGTTGTAGTTATAGCTAAGGATTTTTTAAGGGTTTTTTATTGTAATCCTGGCATGTATAACAAAAAAATTCATGTTTGGTCCTCTTTCAATATGCACAACTAGATGATCTGGTGCATATTTTTAGTGAAAATTGAAGTGTCTCATTTCTCTCTAGAATCTACACCATCAAAAATATCTCGGTGTCCTGAATCCAACGCAACTTAAACGGACAAAAATGGAGTCCGTATGCTCAAGTTATGGTCGGTCAAAGTTTGGTCAACCCTGGTATAGAGGCTACTAAAAAAGGTGAAAATTTGAACCTTCCAAAATTGGTCAAAGTCAGCATCATTGCGAAGGTCTTGTCGAGATGATTCCGACGATATGCTATTTGTCAAAATCGGAGCTCAGATGCAAAAGATATGCAAGGTCAAAGTTTGGTTGACCAAGTTGACTCATGTTGACTGATGATGTCATCATACTGATGTAGCAAAAGAATGACGTGGCATCTTCAACCAATTAGAGCTTGACACATGGCAGGTGTGATGACATGGCATAGTGGCCCTTTTGTCCAATCAATAATGGACACATGGCATATAAATCAAATTTTTAAAAATGCCACATGGCATCTCGCGTGAAGGTTATGGAATGCGGTTGTTGTATAACAAAATATGGTGTGGATGGGATTAGATCCCTTAACCTCCCTTCCACCAAACTCCGCCAATGCCACTTTTCTATATTTAGTGAAGAATAGTCTTTTAAACAATGGAAAATTTGGTATTGCAATGAAAGGAAGGTCGGCAGGGGTGGAACCCCCGACCACCCAAAATATTAGTCGGTCGTTGCGCTATTAATATCTCTTGATGCTTATGCGTCCCATATTTTATTTAACATTTTTAAAGCCCACCAACCTTATTCTAAATAAGGTTATTAGTTAAACCTAACTCCTAAAATGACATGAAAGCCAAAAGCCATAAATTTATTAATAGGTTATTACGAAGATTGTATTAGTTGAAGGAGTTATTTTTGTGACTATTTGTTTTAGCCTTATTTTGGATAATTTCATGTATAAAAAGAGGGGGTAGGAGGCTTTTAAAATTATCCAGGTGGTAAAATTTTGAATCAAAGGAATAGGGAGATTTTTCTAGGAGATTTTTGGAGCCATTTTTGTACTTCGGAGAATTGTTATGCTGCCGAAGTGCTTGAAGGAATGGTCTTGGTGCATTGTATTTGATTTTTTGGACATTAAACGGATCGGTCGTACTCTATTGGAGCCAACCCAGAGACGTAGTCACGTTTGTGGCGAACTCCGTAATCAAAATCTGTTTGCACCTTCTTATCTTCTTCTCTCTCAATTCTGTTTCTCACCTTAAGTTTTGATGCATAATTTCATTTATGATAAATGAATTAAGTCTTCCGCTAAGTTGTTTTTTTTTATTTAAGCATTC
>MU224976.1:1308286-1318543 GCA_018584345.1 Thuja plicata | reverse complement strand
TATTTGATATAGGGATTTATTTAATTCCTTTATAATTAAATACTATAGCCATGTTTGATTTTGATTTGATCTGATTGGTCGAAATTGATTTAAATTGTATGGCTATAATAGATAATATAAATCAGTGATAAAAATCACCTAGGACATTAAATTGATTAAAAGAATTATGCCAAGCAGTAACAGGGTCGTTTGGACATAAATCGAGGGTATGATCACACTTAGGGCAAATAGGGTCCATAGTTGCGACAGACCAAATTCAGGTGGTTACATTACCATCGAGACATTGTGATAGGGCACGTTCACTCCTGCCAATCCAGGAAAGACAATGCATGGTACCTGCAAACTTGTCATCACAAGGACAAACATATGCATACATATAATATAACAAACAATGGTTGAGATCAGTACATCATGTGGATCTCACAATAGCAAGTAACTACGACTTCGTCCCATACCATATCAAACACACCAAAAAGAAATGTAAAACATACAAATGATCCATGTGCATACAGATGTAGTGTCAGTATTTTCAGTAATCCATAATCATAATGATATCATAACCTATAAATAAACATCATGAAATAACCATAAATCTAACTGAAAACACAAGATATCACACAACTATCCGAAGGATCATGAAATCTCAAATCATAATGCAATGTCGTACATCAATATCCCCAAATAAAATTGAAATAACCAAAGCACACATGAAAAGGCCTAAAAGAGTTCGGCAACAAAGCTGAAAAGCAAACTATGGGGTGGGTATTACATCTTCATCATGGGCTAAACTCTCTGCCAGGGCCAACACGTCGTGTTTCTCATGTCAGTATTTGCAGCTAACATCTCATATTATCGCCCTTACCAATGGACCCCAATTTATTACCATAAAGCTCGAGCATCTTCGCAATTATCAACGGTCCTTATTCTAGTGCTTACGCGATTATCTCAAACTGCTTTCTAGCACTAAGCGCGTAGTTGCGCGGTCAACGAAATGCCACATCAACATGTGAGGGGTGGGCTAACATGATTTGACGTTTCTTTTGCCAGCGACAATGATTTGACTGTTGATGCCATTATACAGTACCAAGACTAAATATTCAATGTTGAGCGACTCTTTTGGCTTTGTAAACACAACGTCGGTGCATCCCATGCTCATTTATCACTTGCAGAGGTATGATTTGTCCCTTCCATCTACCTAATGCATTCTTTGGCCCCTTTCTGTCACTTCATGAATCAAGTTGCATACATATATCGGATTTTGATCTGATTTAATTTCTTCTACCCTTTTGTAACCTAACTCGACTTTGGTTGGGGTTTGAAATCCATGTTGTAATTAGAGTTATGTTGGCTCTAAGCAATCTTGTACAGAATTTCTGGGTTGTTCCCTCTGGTTCTTTTGCAATAGCTTCCACTTTGCAACTGTAATTTTCTTTGCCTTACATGAATAGAAATCTCATTTTTTAACTTCTCTCAGTCTGATATATTGTGCATTTTCTTGCCTTGTATGGATTGTTTCTTTTTTGTTTTCTTTGTTTGTATGTTGTGTGTAATGTGCTCATGAATGTTGTATTGTGAAGATTAGCCTTCCTTGCAATATTTCATTTGTTCTGACTTGCATATGATTCCTTGGAGAATAGATCAGAGTGAGAATTGTGCAAGTTGAGTGCTTTGTTGATGTTATGTGCATTCATGGGCAAGGAGCAACCATGTTTCAATCTGGTGCATCACCCCCTTTAATTTTCTGCATTTTCCTTCTCCCTTACCCCTGCAAGTTTTAGCTTAGGTGCACCCTGATTGGAAGGAAGTCGGCCTTCTCCAAAGATTCAGCTTCACATGCGCAAGGTCTCACACTTTGAGGTTGATTCAATGTTTCACAAGGTTGGTTGGGGTCGTACCCCAACCATGGGTGCAGACTTTTGTGATAACAGTAACCATTCAAGAAGGCACTTTAAACATCCCTTTTGACTAGCTAAGGATAAAAGTAATCTAACAGTATCCATCCTAACTACAAGAGCAAAAGTTTATGTATAGTCAATACCTTCCTGATGAGTATCTTTTTGCAACTAGTTTATCTTTGTATTTATCAATAGTCCCATCAGATTTATATTTAATTTTATAGATCCTCTTTGTAACAACATCCTTAGCAAGAGGCAACTCAACCAACTCTCAAGTGTCATTTCATTCAAAAAATGGCATTTCGCTCTCCATGGTTGCAACCCACTCTTCCTTTGCACTAGCTAATGTGAAATTTTTTAGCTCATTATTCTGCATAACATCAGTCATGAGAGCATAGTTAACTTGTCTAGGAAATGTGGTAGTGATTTGATCAAAACTAGTCTCTAACATAAGATCGGAAATTATTTTTTTCAGTTCTTTAATATTTTTGCTAATGCCTAGTCCCCATATTTGAGGATGAAGGTTATGCATTATGAACTTTTGATTCATTAGATACAAGAAAATGAGAGTCCTCTTTACCTATATCATTTACATGAGGGTTAGATTTCTTCAAATCTATCTCAATATTCTAATTCTTTTCATCGAGAATATCGTATGCTCTTTCACCGAAGATGACACCTCAACTTATGACTAATTTCTTACTGACAAGACCATATAACTTGCAAGCTTTATTTTCAAAACCATACCCAATAAAAATGCATTTGATATTTTTTCATCCAACTTTGTTCTTTTTGTTCTTTTCTCTTTAGGAATATGTGCATTTGATATTAATATGTTCCCTTCAACTTTTGTCAAAAACTCATAACTCTTTAGGAATATGTTCCCTTCAACTTTTGTCAAAAACTCACAACTGATTCAATTTAATTCATTTTAACATTTTCATATTTGTCCTTAGTGTTTGCAATTTAATTGTATGAGCACTTTAATATGCATTTACAGAAATATTTCAAGCCTCTTTAGAATGTGCACCACCACTTATTGTAGGAAAAACCAATTTAGTGCACCTTGAATTATAAATAAAGCTTCATAGTTTTTTTCCATTTTGTTAAAAGTTTTTCCTACAATGAGTTGACGCCTGGTTTTGAGGGTCCCAGTTGACAGACTTGCTATTTTTAGTATGTTTGAACTTACTATTTTTAGTAAGTCTGTTTGGTCAGTTTCTATTTCTAGCAGGGCAGTGTTCGGCAATGGTCAGTGCTCCATATTATATTCAGCTTGTGCAGTTCTTTGGCTGGGGACTTACAATTTTTAGTAAGTCTATTTTTTGCAATCGCCATTTTTAGCAGTGCAGTGGGTGGCTCTAGTAGTTAGTCGTCACCTGCAACAGATGTTGGATTTATTGCACGAGATCATATTTTTTAATTAATAATTAAAGTCATATTGTTATAGTACTTTATTATAATAATGTTTTAGAAGTTGATAATTAAAAGCGCTGTGAACTGAAGCTCTTTTTGGGAAACTGTGGCCAAGGATGGATTATAAATATAAACTTATTTCATTGGGAATGGCAATTCGATTATTGATTAAACTTTTGACTTTGTGGCTCTGTGCCGGAATTTCTGAATTGTGCCCTTGCTGAAGTAAAAGGGTTTCTGAGTTCTGCAAGTTGGCAAATGTGCTAAGGTAAACATTTGCTACATCTCTCTACCGTTTGGTTGTGGCTAAGGGAGAAGTTGATTTATTCTGAAAGTTTTGTCTATGAATTTGGAGATTTTTTATAATTAATTGGCACACTGACAGTGCAATTAATTGCTGGATTGAATTCATTTGAACTTAGGCCTGCAGAAGAGGTTGATTTTATTTGCTGGAGTGGTGGAATAATATCATTCCAGAATTCGATTTAAGAGTTTCTTGTCTGGTAAACCGTGTGGGAATGGTGTGATTAAACGCCATGAATGTTGTCAATAATGTGGCTTCATTATTGCTGAGTGTAGGCGAGTAAGGAGAAGGCAGCATTTGGAAAGGGCTTGCTTAATATCGCGGGTTGATGTAAGGAAGTGAAACAATGTCTTGGCAACGTCTTCTCTAATTTCCAACAGCATTAGCAGACTCCAGCATCCACTATCTTCAAACGCGTGGACATGGCAACGAGTTGCAAGACGTTGGGAATGCCGCGGCTATTACCTGAACCATGCGGCCAGCACTCCATTTTAAAAATGTTACAAGGTATCTTTTGCAATTGATTTGATAAATGTTTCGAAAGTTGTTAGAAGATTGTAATTGTCATACAATTTGATATAGTATTCAGTTTTTGTATTCAGAGGAGTTAAACCTTTCCTGGCGAATTTGTCATTTGCTTTGAAATATTGGAAAATGTTTTGAAAAAAGGTTTTATATTAGTTTTCAAAAAAAGAAGTTTAGTTTATCATATCTCGTGAAGCAAAATTGCTGGGTTTGCAAAGAAGAGCCAGGCAGGCTCATTACATAGTGGTTATCACAAGTAAATACAATAAAATGTTTAGCAACACTTGACCCCCCTGTTGTTCACAAAAAATCACTCCCCTGGCGCACACACCTTTTTAACAATCTTCAACCCATACTCTTCATTTACCAGTAATGATCTTGTTTAAAATATGTTTGATTAAAAACTTACAACCTCCAACATCAGAAACTAAAAAATTAAAAAGAGAAGAAAAGAAAAAGAAACAACTTTTTCCTGAATTCAATTACCTTTGAAACTACAATCCAGCAAACTTTTGACCAACTAAAATCTTATCTCTCCCAATCTGTGTTCTTCTAAAACTCCTCTACAAACATACTGATCTCTTTTTCTGAGCTCTGATACCAACTGAAGGTACAAGAAACAAAACAAAGATGATCTACAAATCATCAACCCAAGATCAAAGTAAACACTCCCAAAAAAAATATTCATTTGATTACGAGAACAGAAGGTTTATTTATACATACTCTTCGGACAACTGAATTAAATAACCACTTCCTACCTGGATATAACTGACTGCTAACAACAACTAATCATAATAATGTTTATTATCTTTCAGAAAAAAAAAAAAAAGATTAAATGAAAAAACATTAATTTTGATGATGTTGGTGCACATATTTATCTTCGAATTTATACGCATAAACAAATACACTTAATAAGTCATAAAAACAGTCAAGCAATCAACTTAATATAGTCCTTAAATGTTCAAGTCCAGTAGATTGTGCGATGGTTCCATCTTACACATTTAGGGAACTAGCTTGTGCCACTACAATTGATTCTTATATTTTATTAATTAGAAAGAATTAACAATTATTAGCAAAATGATACTTCAGTCTACATAATATATAATCAAAAGAGAAAAATAGTTCAGTCTACATTATATAACCAGAATTCAACTTAGTATACGTAACTTATTGACCCCAAGCGCATAATATGAACATAGCAACTTATGTATCATATGCTATAAAGAAACCTACAGCATTTCAATAACTATAATGGAAGTCTTTGGTCTGTCAATACGATCATGTTTCCCTACAGCAAAAATTCTAAATGAAGCAATCTTAGAATAGATCTTCCTAAGCATGTCAAATTGTCAATACAACGTGGGATTCAATCAGTTGTCAGAACTAAATAGAAGCTAGACCTTCAGTGCTGCAATACATAAATTAAGCATATACTAATATCTTCATGCTACGGTTCAATGGAATATTCCACAAGAAGCTCAAAATCTTGCTCATTGCCACCTAAAATATCATACGAATATACTCATTAACTACTAATGTAAATGAAACAGATATTACGATATTTAGCTACTCACAAAAACTGCCACTGTCAACATGACAACACCATATGAACATATATGTCGTCTGAATTTTAATGACACATTACAAGTTATATTTTCTTGATGAAATAAGAAGCATTCCTTTCATGTAGTCATAAATTATCATCTCATTCCTACTATGGTAGAAGGCAGTGGTTTTATCTTCCATTTCGCTAGAATCATTTTCTAATCTCACACTTGCACTGCCAAACTTTTACACTAATCGATGGCATTTAATCAAACTATCATAAAAGCCAGACAGATACTGAAAAATTTTAAGCCTTGTGACAAAGAAAGCTAATGGCATCCAAGTCTTTAAGACTCTATAAAATTTGGTTCTCATGTAACTTGGCAATTGGCAACAGAACACCACCTTCCTTGAAACACCTGATAGAGGCATATTTCACTGCAGATAAAAAACACATCCAGATCAGTGTCCAAGTGCCTGACAAATCGTGATGCATAGTCAATGTCACGAGTATCACGGAAAGAAAACAAAGATATCTATTTGATGTCAACATTTTATTTCAACTTGTATAATGTACTGAACAGATGGCATAAGCCAACTTCACAATTAATTTTTTGCTATGTGATATGTGGAATCTGTTGTGCCTCCTGAAAATGAAGCTAGAGGTATACAAAAATTTGTATGAACACTAATAGAGCATAATTTCAAGTTACAGAAAAGTAAGTTTGCAAACTCCACAATCCACATTGACCAAAAAAATTGCCAGCAAGCAGATTGAAAGCTAGTTTCTAACTCTGCACAAGAACAAACTGGAGCTCTATACCAAAGAGCAAATAGGAGCATGCAACAACTACAATAGGATTCACCAAAGCAATACAAACAAGATATGTGAAGCAAGAATATACAAGAAGAAAAATTACCAAAGCAATACGAACAAGATATGTAAGGCAAGAATATATAAGAAAAAAAATTATCACATTACAAGGACAGGCTGTTGCTGCTAACATGGATGATAAAATAACATTAAGTTGTCCTTTTGTATGTACATGGTGTCCTCAAGTCTTCAGTTATATCAATTGTAAAGGTTCAAACTTGCATTCAGTAAGCATTTATCCAAACTAGTTACACCAAGAGATATTCTACAGAGGCAGCAAGGCACAGAGCGTCATGTCATGACCATGTAAACAAAACCTAGAACACAGCCAACATATATTTAAAAAACAAAACTATTAACTATACAATAACTCCCAAGTAAATAGAATAGCTCTTAAGTGAATAAAACTAAAATAATTTTTAAATAGTTCTAAACTAGAATAAAATAACTCTTTAAGTAAATAAAATAACTAAACTCAGCATTATTTAGATAAGATGTATTTGAGATATCTATACCAGTTTCTAGTTTCTAACTTATCGTACATTTGTAGAGCTTTGATAAGTAATCAAGTTGTGAAATTTGTATTCCTATGTGAGGGGACTTCCTATGTTTTATGATTCTGTAACCCTTGCCCCCTTTGATTCATCGGTACTACTGTAATTTAGTAGTTTTAGTTGGTATCTCTTATGCTAATGTTCCGTAGTGTTTCTGGGACTTGGAACAGCAGGGAAGAGTTTCCATGACGGCGGGGGCAGGAGTCTTTTTCTAAAAGACAGTAGCCGGTGGCAATTAAAAAAGATAAATTTTGAGAGATTATAATTATTTAAATTATTCATTCATAGTAGAACCATATTATAATTATATCATACACAAATTTTAAAATTTTCATTTTTCATTATTTTCATTACCAATGCACATATTTAACAAGTACAGAAAAGAGACCAACAGTAATAATTAACATATGACATCAAACCATGTTAATCTGCTGCTATTTCTCTCTGTTATTTGTCATCACAGGGTAGCTTATTGTTCATTGCTGCCCTGTTCTATTATAATCATAATTATAATAGAAAAGGGCTGTGAAGAACTCTCTAGGCCATATGTAAATTTACAATGAAATTGAAATGCAGACATTTAAGTTCCTGATGCATCACATGTACCTTAAATTTGGGATCCTATTGAGAAGAAAAATTACATTAAGTTGAGTGTCTAGACAGCTGTGGATTAAGCAGGTTCAGAGAATCACACGATATCTACTTCAGCATATGCTTTCAGGCTACAATCTATTGTGATTTCTTGGATCTACAAAGAAATTTGTATCTGCTAAAGCAAAACATAGAGATGCCACAAATACAAAACGGTTTACATTCAAAGAATGCTTGACAAAAATTTCAGACAATCTGTTCCAGCAACACTGAAATATGACTGTCAAAACACCATCAAACAGACAGAGGGCAATCCATGTTTATTCCTGCAATGTTGTAAATTGCATGCCATGCAATTTCACATCACCTAAACCTCCCCTTTAGATAGATGAAAAACAATTATACAGTATATTTCTTAAATCAATTGAAAGATGCTCATATTTAAAAAACATGTTGGACTCCCCAACCCCTTAATCCGATTTTTCCTGGACGAATGTGCCACATGCAGACATCTGTGTGTGGCGCTAGCATCCCGCGAAAATCCACAACTGGATTGACTGCTGAAACATTCCACTTTCGTGCAGTTTGGCAGTGTAACACCTCTATGATTCTATCAACCTTCCCAGGCATCACAGATGAATCCAGACCTGCTATATTGACTAAAATACTAAAACCTCTATTTTGCCACTATTCAGTCCTTGATTCAGACTCTCTGAAGCTCATTCACAACTCCTCTAGCATTTATCTACATTGGTGTTCCTCTCCCACATACAGCAGCGTATTGAAATTCTTATTGCCACATTGAGATTATTGTTGAAGCTTTGAGGTTGCCCTTTCTTTCTTGCAGCACTTGTGTGAAGGCAACTCTACCCTTGGACACTTGGTCTTCCTCTTCTAAGGGATTTGGTAATTTGCACGTTTGAAGCTTTCTTAGATTATAATGCATTGCCTTTTGTTTGGTAGCGTATTGTTCTTTGCATGTCTTTTATGTCTCCATCCCTCTTGGTTGTCCATGGAGGTGGGAACAGCAAAGTGGTGATTTGACTACGGCAAGCTCCTATTCAATCATCGCAACATTTCTCTTTGGTCTTTTGTGTGCAGATTTTGGAGGGAGCTCTCACTGGGAAAACAGTCACAATCCTCCTCAATTTTTGGGTGAGTTCTTTTCCCTCTTTTCCTTCTTGTCATCTGCTTTCCTTTCAGCATTTAATAATCTGTTATCGCACCCTGGCACTTTCTCTCCTCAGAACCCGTGTAGAGTCAGTATAGATCTTGTGATAGTCCTGCCTTTTAGTCCATACCAGCACGTTGCATTGATGTCCAGGACAGAGAGATCAATTGACTGCCCAAAAAGTCTCTGATCCATATATTCAGTTTCTAAAGACCCCACGATTTAATTCTTCTCTGTGCTCACAATATCAACAGAAACCTCCAACACTTCCTTAATTAAACCACAATCTTATAATTAATTGGATAAATCCAAAGGTTGTGATTACCTTCCGTTTATCTGAGTGTATTATGAGCTCTCAAGGGATAACTATCCTTTGTAGTAGTTCACTTTCCACAATCTACAAGTCCATGCAATTGCAAGAGATTGGATCAGTTTTTTTGTTTTTTTTCTTGGCAAGAGGGTAAAACCTGCATTAACTACCGCTGGATGTTCCATCCACCCTCTTGGCCGTTTCCAGTCTGGCCAAGGGGTTGGAGATAGCCCCCACAGACACCAAAGCCATCCCCTGCATCACAAAAACGAGATGGGAAAGAGGCCACTAGGAAAAGGTTCATCGATGTGCGTCTGTGTAGCACTAGTTGATACCTTTGTGAGTAACATTTTTTAAAACTAAAAGATTCTTTTAGAATTTTTTGGTGCCAATTTCCGGTTCACAGAGCAGCTACACATACTTATTTGATTCTCATCCATGAAATTTGATATCCGGCAACTATGAACACAAACCCAAAAAATCATTTAAATCCAGCTTCAAGTTTGGTCGTACGGCAAGGGCAGGTTTCACCACCACAGTTTTAACCCGCAATGTAACTAGAGCTTCTTCTTTCAGAATTGGCAAAGTATGTCTCCAATCTTAAGGCAGTCAATGAATTGAAAGCCCAAGGAAATCGGAAAACCTCTTCATGGCAATGTAAAATAGAGACAGAAGTTGGAAGGAGCCATTTATTTTGAGAGAAACAGATGGAACTTAAGGTGTGGAGTCACATGTAATGAATTTGGGAAAAGCATTAAGCAGGTTGGAATTGATCAAACGCATTAATATATACCTAAGTATCCGATCCTGGTTCTGGCTCGGATTCGGGGTCGGGGTCGGGTTCGGGTTCGGATATTCGGAAAAAAAAAAATTTGGGCCGGATCTTGGTTCCACGGGTATATATATAGACATTTTCGAAAAATATACATATATATATTATAAATTTATGTATGTATGTATATTCATAGATTCCATACATTTAACATGTCAATGCTCATTCATCATTAGTTCAAAACTTCAAAGTTGAAACATATAATGATAATAATAAGAAGTTAGAAGCGTGATTCTCATA
>MU224976.1:1296097-1308236 GCA_018584345.1 Thuja plicata | reverse complement strand
AAAGATGGATCGTATTTCAAGGATGTTTTTACTGTTTAATAGAACAGATAAATGCTTGATAAAAATGGGTCGGATTTTCAGGCAGTATATAGCTAGTTGCAGGGAGCAGTTTTAGAGAACTTTCATCACAGACATATAAAATGAATGTTGAAAGTGCCTTTGTCAATGTAGACTGGAGGGAGAGAGTCTATCTACATGATAGAACTACAATGATTTTAGGTTTCGCGGAAAGAACATTTGGTTTGCAGGCTAGTTAAGTTGTTGTAATGGACTAAAAGCAAGCTCTCCAAGCCTGGTACATGAAAGTTGTTCAACATCTTAGGGGTTCACGACTCAAAAGAAATTGTTTTGATCCCAATCACCATGTCAGGATCAATGGTGATGATATAGTAATGCCAATAGCCAATTTGCATGATCTGGACATTACTGGTAGCAGAAGTAATATCCTTCATCAGGCAGAATCTGTTTTTTTCTTTTCTAAATTTTGATATGACAGTTTTGGCAACTTGATTATGCTGTTTTTGTATCACAAAACTATTTAATAATTTATGCCAAATTACTTATGGAAATGTTTAAAATAACATGATTGATTGACTTTAATTATTAAAAAAAAAAGTCAATGTGTGCCCATTTTTGGACGCCCAGATTTTGGATTCTAGCGGATCCTTCTGGATTCCTGCGGATCCTCCCGGATTCCGCTTGGATTTCGACAGGGTTCCAGAATGGAATCCGGATTCCCTATGGATTCCTCAATGAGAAATCCACAGGGAATCCGGATTTCATTCTGGAACCCTGGCGAAATCCAAGAGGAATCCGGGTGGAACCAAGATCCGGGTCGTATTGGAACCAGGATCCGGGCCTCAACAGAGGAATCCGGTAACATAGATATATACAATAGTACGGCTGGTAAATAACCAACCAAGCCAGGCATATCCAACCAACCAACTATAACTATCAAAAATAGTTAGGAGTTGTTCGGTACTTTTATCTGGATCAGGTTGTGTTAAATTCTTTGCATCCAGAAAAAATTTTGAATATCAATATGGATTGTGGAAACTCGATATCATTAATAGTTAAGAGTTTTTTAGGTTAATAATATGTGGAATGTATTATTAACATAGTACATTATGATGTAACAAATATATGCCACCAACATGGATAGATCAATGATGAATTTGGCCTAAGACGTGACAATGGACATAAACCTGCTGCTAGGAAACAGAATGAATCAAATACGAATCCAAGAAAGCAATGGCCGAAGTAACTTGCCTCAAAGGGCAAGCGGAGCTCACTTTTTACACAGGGAAACTAAGTTACCACATTCGCTTGCTGAACCCCAAAGTCGCGAGTCGATTCGTTCAAAATTCGAAAACGGTGTGAATTCGTTCGAAATTCGACTTTTGACTGAGACATTCGCTAAAAATGCAGTCATCTGGACCCTGTATGAATTTAAAACAAATTTGACCAACATTTAAAAAGCCTGCACGAGCCCGGAGAGAATTTCGGACGAATTTGGATTGAATTTTTGCAGACGTTGGTTATGTTGACTTTTCAATAAAGTTTTTTAACTTATTTTTCTGCAAATACAACCCTAAAAGTGACTAATAACGCCATACACGACATTCTTCTTCTCACACGGCACGACACGACATTCTTCTCACAAGGCAAGCAGCGAGACTTACAGTCTTCTTCTCACACAGCAAGCAGCAAGAGTTAGTCTTCTGGCAGCGAGAGTCTTCTGGTAGCGACAGGTAGGTTTTGTAATTTGTTTATTTAGTATTTTGTTTGTTGTGAGATGAATATAGCATGTCTAAAAAGTCATATTCATCTGAAGCAAATATGAATATAAATGAATATTCATCTGAAGCAAATATTCATCTGAACAGAGAGAGGACCCTCTCGCTGGAACAGAAGACTGATTGTTTTGTGGTTGGTCACTGCTTCTGCTGCTATTTGACTACAATTTTTTTGAGCATCTCCTGACTTTTTAGACATGCTATATTCATCTGCTAACTGTGAAATTCGTCTTCTGACAGTTTTTTTTTACATTTTTTTTACAAAATGAAATGGGTTCCTTAGTTTTATTTTAATTTTCTTTTTTCATTTTAGTTTTTTTGTTGTGTTGTTTGTAGATTCAAAGAATGGCAAGTGCTTTTAGCACCAGAAACTCCCGCTTCAAAACAGGCGGATGCTCTCCACTGTGGAAATATGTGGAAATGGTTAAACCAATGCCAGGTGGAGGAGATTTTTTGAGGATTTGCAACCATTGCAAAGACGAATCTAGTAGCTCTTATAGTGGAGTGAAAGCACATTTGTACTTTATTCCTCATAAAGGCATTAAATTTTGTAGAGGGAAGCCAAGAGTTAATGGGGTGCTGCCTAAAACCCTTCTTCCAAACCACATTGTGAAAATTATATACAAGAGCAAAAACAAGCAAACGTAGCAGCTGGGAATGCAAATTCTTATCCTTTGCAAAAGTCTAAAAACAAAACAAAAGCATAAATCTTCAGTTTCCAAACCCAGTGAGCCACCCGCAGAGGACCATCCATTCTTGCATGCACCTCAAGAATCGGTGACAAATAAGAGAGCAAAGGGGCCCTTGGAAATATCATTTCAAAATGAAGCTAGACCAAATGCATCTATGCAAATGAATTGTCATTTAATGTTGTTCGCTCACCGTATTGGCAAAGAATGGTGAGATCAATTAATGAGGCTCCAAAGGGGTTCAAGGGCTCAGGTTATTAGAAGGTGTGCACCACTTTATTGGACAGAGAGGTGATCCATGTAGAGGCTCTCGTGTAGCCCATCAAGGATTCATGGATCGAAACAGGTGTGACCATAGTATCCAATGGATGGAAAGAAGCGAGAAATCATCCTTTGGTCAATGTTATTGCAGTGTCCACAAGAGGTGCAATGTTTCTGAAAGTTGTGGATTGTGAAGAGGAGGCGAAGGATGGTCCTTTCATTGCAAACATTCTCATCCAAGCCATTGAGCAAGTTTGCCCTCAAAATGTAGTTCAGGTAATAACTGACAATGCCAAGAATTGTAAGGATGTCGGGTTATTGGTTGAGTGCTTCGGACACATTTTTTGGACACCTTGTGTCGTCCACTCTCTCAACTTAATGCTGTAAACAATTGGCACTAAAATTGGTTGGATCAAAAAAAAATGTATGAAAATGCACAATAGATCCAAATGTTCATCACAAACCACCATATGACACAAACCATATTAAGACAATTCTCGAAATTGGAGCTCTTGAAGGTAAGTTAAATTATTTTAAAAATATAAATATGTTTTAGAAATTTAGACTTTAAGTTTAGTTTAGTAAACTTTCTATGTTGTGATATGGGCATTTTAATCTTGATTTTAATTTTTAATTTATTATTTTTTAATTTTAAAGTAGGTTGTTGAGACCCACTTTGCCTCCAACACTATTGTTTTGAGATGCCTTGTGAAGGTTAAAGAGGCATTGTCTAGAATGGTAACCAATGCTAATTGGAGCATAAGGAGGCAATCTAATAGTACCAGGGCAGTTGTCATAAAGTCAATGATACTAGATGACTCTTGGTAGGATTGTGCTGAGTACCTCCTGAAGTTCACTAAGCCTGTATTGAGCATGATCCAATACACTGACATGGATAGGTCTTGCTTGGGTGAGGTATATGATGGCATAGACTCCATGATTAAGGATATTAAAACGATCATAAATGAGAGAGCAAGATCCTAAAGAAAAGCTCTTCAAGGAACTACAGATAATCATGGTAGAGAGATGGAACAAAATGACTACCCCTTTGCATCTCCTTGCCTTTGCATTGAGCCCCGAGTTCTATAGTCAGTTGGTCCTCAGGGAGAGTACCACTAAAGTTACCTCATATAGAGATCCTAAAGTTGCTCACAAGTACAAGGCAGCCCTTCGAAGACTCTTTCCCGAGCACATACGACCTACAATGAGGTTTGAATTCATGAGTTTCGCAAGCACCGGTGATTGTGGTCTTGATTCTCTTGAAGACAAGAACAATGTTGATGCTCATAAATGGTGGTACTTCCATGGACAAATGTACCAGCAGCTACAACCCATTGCCATCAAAATTTTATCACAAGTATGCTCTTAACTCTTAAGATTCTAATTTCCAAATTCTTGTTGATGAGTATTGAATTTATATTTTTAAATTTTTTATTCAAAACTCTTAACTCTCTAATTTCAAAATTGAAAATCTTGATAGGTTGCTAGTTCATCATCCAAGAGGAATTGAGCACATACTCCTTCATCCACTCAATAAAATGCAATAGACTAAATTCCAAGAACGCAGATAACATGGTCTTTGTGCATTCAAACTTGAGGCTCACAACACAAAGAAAATGCTTACAAAAAAGGGGAGGCAAGGCATTGGGATGCCAAACCAGAGCATGCAGAGTCGGAAGATTCGATTGCCCACTTTGATGCACTTGCACTTGATGATGGTGATCACGAGCTACCTAGCGATGTTGAGGCTGAGCCTGACATTCCTAGTACTGATGCTAGTGGTACTTTTGTTGCTTCTAATCTGCAACAGCAGAATGATGATGATTTTTTATGATATTTGATCACTGATGGTTGATTAGTAATGTTGACATTATTGTTTTTAAATTTTGAACCAAAACATTGATATGGTGGTGTATTTTGGCATTTTGCTACGTCATTTGGACTAAAACAGTAATATATGTGCTGGTGTATTTTTCTATGTTGCTTTACTATTAGTATAGTGGTCTATGAACTTATTTGCTCCTGCATATATATACATATTTATTTTTTATTTTTTATTTTTAAAATTCTTGTACGAACAAACCCAAAACGAATCCAAACCCAACCCAAAAAAAATTTGGACGAATTTCGAACCCACATCCGTACCGGAATCCAAACCGGCAACTTAGCCTAAGTTGCCAGATTCACTCCAGCCAGCTTGCAAATCGGGTTTGATTTGTACCAAAATCTGGTTCGCTTCAAATTCGCTCGCAGAGACAGAAATTTGCTCCAAATTCTCTCAGACGGACCCGGGCAGAATTTGGAGTGAATTTGGAAGACTTTGCTTCCTAGCAGCCAAACCCAGGCCGAAGTTGCTGTAAAAACTGATTTTGTTGACTTTTTTAAAGTGTTTTTTTTTCCTAATTTGGTCTATTCAACCCTCCAACCCTAAAAGTAACCACTAAAAAGGCAAAAAAGGATGTTTTATGTCATTTGTGCATTTGTGAATGGAAAAGAAAACTTCTTGCCTCCATTGCTAAACTTTCTTGTTCGCTTGTCATTGCTCAAGGAGTGTTGACAGGTGATTGTTGCATGCTTTGAGCTTGTTTGTGACTATTCCTACGTTGTTGCAAGTGTGGACATCTCCTCAAAGACATTGAAGAGGGAGATTTCAACAAAAGAGGTAGGGTTTTGTTTATTTTGTTTGTTTTTTTCAGTTTTTTTTGCATTTTTGTTACAAAATGAAATGAGCTCTCTAGTTTTAATTTCTTTTTGCATTTTGGTTTGTGGCTTTGTATGTTGTTTGTAGATTCATAGAATGGCAAGTGTTTCTAGCACCAGGAACTCCCAGTTCAAAATAGACTCGTGCTCTCCATTGTGGAAATGGTTCAGCAAATGCCAGGTGGAGGAGGCTATGTTTGGATTTGCAGCCATTGCAAAGAGGAATTTAGCAGCTCTTATATTAGAGTGAAAGCACATTTGTGCTTTATCCCTCAAAAATGCATTAAGTTTTGTAGAGGAAGCAAAGAGTTGATGGGGTACTACCTAAAAGGCTAAAACCCTTCTTCTCAACCATATTGTGAACAAATATATTCAAGAGCAAAAACAAGCAAATGAAGTAGCTGGGAATGCACATGCTCATCCTTCGCAAAAGTCTAGAAGTAAAACTAAAAAGAGATCTATGGCTTTAGTTTCCACTTCCAATGAACAACTTATAAAGGGCCATCCGTTCTTGCGTGTTCCTTAAGAACCGGTTACAAATAAGAGAGCAAAGGGGCCCTTGGAAATGTCCTTTCAGAATGAAGCTAAAGACATTGCCAAGCAAGACAGCAAGATGCATCTATGCAAATGGATTGGCATTTAATGTTGTTCGCTCACCGTATTGGCAACGAATGGTGAGATCAATTAATGAAGCTCCAAAGGGGTTCAAGGGCCCGAGTTATGAGAAGGTGCGCCACTTTATTGGACAGAGAGGTGATCCATGTAGAGGCTTCCATGCAGCCCATCAAGGATTCATGGATCGAAACAGGTGTGTCCATAGTATCGAATGGATGGAAAGATGCAAGAAATCGTCCTTGAGTCAATGTTATTGCAGTGTCTACAAGAGGTGCAATGTTTTTGAGAGTTGTGGATTGTGAAGGGGAGGTGAAGGACGATACATTCATTGCAAACATTCTCATCTAAGCCATTGAGCATGTTGGCCCTCAAAATGTTGTTCAAATAATAACCGACAATGCCAAAAATTGTAGGGCTGCCAGGTTATTCGTTGAGGAGCACTTCAAACACATTTTTTGGACAACTTGTGTTGTCCACTCACTCAACCTATTGCTGCAAAAAATAGGCAATAAAATTGAATGGATCAAAAAATGTATGAAGATGCAAAGGAGAACCAAATGTTCATTACAAACCACCATTTGACACGAGCCATATTTAGACAATTCTCGAAATTGGAGCTCTTGAAGGTAAGTTAAATTATTTAAAATTTAAATATGTTTGACTTTAGTTTAGTAAACTTTCTATGTTTTTTAAATTTAATTTTAATTTTGATTTTAATTTATTGTTGTTTTGTTTTTAAAATAAGTTGTTGAAACCCGTTTTGCCTCCACCACTATTGTTTTGAGATGCCTTGTGAAGGTTTAAGAGACATTGTCTAGAATGGTAATCAATGCTAATTGGAGCATATGGAGGCAATCTAGTAGTACAAGGACAGCTGCCATTAAGGCAATGATACTAGATGACTCTTGGTGGGATCGTGCTAAGTACCTCTTGAGGTTTCACTGAGCCTATATTGAGGATGATCTGATACACTGACATGGATAGGCCTTGCTTAGGTGAGGTATATGATGGCATAGACTCCATGATTGAGGATATTAAAAAGATCATAAATGAGAAAGAGCAAGATCTTGAAGAAACATTCTTCAAGGAATAACAAAAAATCATGGTGGAGAGATGGAACAAAATGACTACCCCTTTGCATCTCCTTGCCTTCACATTAAGCCCCAAGTACTACAGCCAGTCGGTCCTCAAGGAAAGTACCACTAGAGTTGCCCCATACAGAGGTCCTGAAGTTGCTCATGGGTACAAGGAAGCCCTTCGTAGACTCTATCCCAATCACATACAGCCTATGATGCGGCCTAAATTCACGAGTTATGCAAGTACCGATGATTGTGGTCATGAGGCTCTTGAAGACAAGAACAATGTTGATGCTCATAAATGGTGGTACTTCCATGGAGAAATGTACCAGTGTAGTACATAATAAAGTAATATTGCATTAGACTTAGTTATGTTTTGTCGAGAGGGTAGTAGAAGCGAAAAGATGCATTTGTTGGTTTCCCCAACCAACCGACTATTATATAACTACTTTGGTTTATTGTGTTGGACTTGTGGTTTTTTTGGTACTAATAAAGAAATAACATTTCCTCGCCATCTTGGTATTCTGGTATGGTATTCCGTGTTTTATGTTAGTATTGGTAATAAATGTATAGTTGGTACCATTGAGTATATGTTGTATTGTTTTGTATATTATGCATTAATAACCATTCTACATTTTGGCATTGTTGCCTAAGTCCGGACCCGAAGGTCATAGAGAAGAGGAGGGAATACCAAGGGAAGATCAAGTGACGCGAGATCTAGTGGTGACCTGGGAAGTACCAGTACGTGCGAAGGGAAGCCGAGAGAGAGCGGTTCCACATAAGCACAGTACAGACAAACTTCGGTACCACCAGCGTTGTAGGATCTACTTGGAGGAATTCCTCAACTTCTGACTAGACATTTGATCCACTCAATAAATTCATGCTCCTGCTTCCAAATAAGTATTCCCAAGCGTAGGCCCGAAGAAGAAACTGAAGAAGAAGCCGCCCTGCGGATTCTTGGTCAGCAGCAACAAGAAGAAAGACGTCGCCGCTTGAATGGATTGGGGAACCAGTCTCTAAGTGAAAGACAAATTGAGGAAAGCCTGATTGAACACACCATAGAAGGAATAGCCAACTTGGCCATCTCAGAAACATTGAAGGAAGGGGGGGAGAATTCTGAAACCCCCGCTTGAAGAGAGTACCTAGAGGCACACCACTCCGCCCAGACAGAGGAATCACAAGGAGAAGGAGAGAGCACTAGTTCTGGAGGGCGCATTCCCACAGGAGGGAGCGTCCCGGCAGGAGGGAGTGTCCCGGCAGGAGAAGTGTCCCGGCAGGAAGGAGCGTCTCGGTAGGAGGAAGTGTCCCGGCAGGAGGGAGTGTTCCGGCAGGAGGGAAGAGCGGAAAAAAAAATGGCAGGCCAATGGAGAAAATGATACAGATGAATGGTTAAAAGCCTTCCCTGCCACACTAAGAGGGATCGCTATTGATTGGTATACAGACTTGGATGCTGCCCAGAAAACCACATGGAAGAACCTCCGTACTCCTTTGAGGAGGAATTCAAACTCCTACGTGATGACGACGAGATAGTCGCAGAAATCTATAATACCAGGCAAGGGAAAAACGAGTCAGTTAGGGGTTATACCAGGAGATTCAAGGAATTGATAGGGAAGTTGGATAAAAAACCTGCTGACGGATTAAAAAAAAGATGGTTCATTGAAGGATTAACCCCGTCCTTAAAACGTAAAATGAAGATAGTACCACCATCATCCTTTGGAGAGGCATGCACCCGAGTAATGGACATCGAAAGTGAAAATTAAACTTCCAAAGCTAAGAAGCAGGGAAGCGAGAGTGAGAGCTAAGAAGAGAGTAGGGATGAGTCCAAGACCATCCAGGCCTTGAGAAAAGACATGATACGGTTGATGAAGGAAGTTACTGGAAGTAAGGAGGAAAAAAGAGAGGGGAGGGAACTCTGGCAAAGCTTTCTGTGATATCTGTCAGGTGTTAGGCCACACAATCAAAGACTGCCCCTACAATCTAAAGACACAGAGTGCTCAAGTATTCTTCACCCAAGGAGAACAATCCACACCACCCGCCACCCCTCCACGTAACACAAATACAGAAGCTTCACCTAGAGGGTACCGAAACAATAGACGAGAGAGCAACAACAACAACAATAACAACACACCTCGGAGAGCAATCCAATACGATTCTAAAGGAAGACCCATGATTCAATGTAGGCGATGTAACGAATGGGAACACTTTGTGCGGGATTGCCAGAACAGGGGAGGACAGAATGAAGGGATGTTGTGTAAATGGTGTGGATCGGGCAATCATGAGGATGCCAATTGCCCTAGACAAAAGGGGGTGAACAAGCTTGACATTGCAAAATCCGAGAAGGAAGTATTTGCTATCTCAAGAATGCAGACCAGGCAACTTGCATACACCGACATAGCTACAGAGAGAGAAAGGTTCCAAGAAGCCAGGAATGACATTAGAAATAACATGCCAGAGGGAGGAAGAGGAAGTACCACTAAATCCCCAAATAACAGGCTAGTACCTAGCATCATGAAACAAGTACTGGAAACCACCATCCCTGTAAAAATTGTGGATCTATTAGAAACATTACCTCTACTACGGGTAGCAATATCACAAGGAATAAGTAGCCAAGAGGAAACCCTTAAGGGAGAGGAGAAAGAAGAAAAAACAGCAGAAAAGACGGATACTTTAATCATTATAGGAACAGGGAGCACACCTGCAGTAGTGGAAATGGAGATAATGGGGTGTAAACTGTCTAATACTATTGTGGACGGAGGTTCTGGTGTGAATGTTCTACCGGAGGAGACTTGGAAGGCACTAGGGAAGCTCACCCTTTGGCCACCCACATTTCAATTGGTAGGAGCAGATCAGCATGGAATCAAGCCGATAGGAACCTTAATGGGACAAAAGGTAATGATCGGTACACAGCAGTTCCTCCTGGACTTCATGGTAATTACTTTGGAAAAGAAAGGGTACGATGCATTGTTAGGGAGGTTGGCTGGTCGCAGCACAGGCCACCCATAATTGGAAAAAGAATACCCTATCCATAGAGGTAGACAGGAGAAAGTACACAATAGATCTGAGGAATCAGTGTGTAAGTCAAGATCTCGCATCTGACTCAAAGGGAGAAGACAAAGGAGCAGAACCAGATGAAGGGAGTGCTCTGGCTAGGGGAATGTTTAGAAGACAAAACTAGTTCCCTCAACGGCCTGTTTCACTGGCAAATGGGAGACTCTAAGGTATTCCAGCCAGAGTGCAATATGTTGCAAATCCAAGAAGCAGAGGAAAGTTACTCGAAGGGGTATAGGGAATACAAGGAGGGCACGACAACCATCAATAACAAACCAGCACACATATTTGATGGAAAGCTAGAATAGGAGGCCAAATTGCAAACAATAAACCTGGGTGAGAAGGACGAACTGTAAAATTCCCAGTTTACTAATACTATTTTTGAATACAAGAATGCAAGATTACTGAAATACAACTGAACACATGTTCCATTTCCATGCAAAAATCCCTTTCAATTTCTTTAAATTTACCACTGAATTATTCAATTGTCCCCTGCCAGATTAACGTATCATTTGAAAATCCATACAAATGTTCCACTTTTCAATTCCCCTGCGGCAGCATAGGTATTGGATGACCCACGTATCCGATGGCCTTCTCCACATAGCAATCCCAGATGTTACTCATGGAACCCCAAACTCATCCATGTTTATTCCTCAGCCCACGTGATAATAGTTACGTTCGGGGTTCGATAATACTTATTGAATTTTAATATAGTTCCAAACGGAACTCAGCAACCCAAGTCAATACAACCAGCTGCCACCACCTCACGTAAGTCTGTAATGTGGGGCCCGCACTCCCTTACTCCCGACCGTTGGTGCTAAATATAGGAAACGACACCACTTTCCTGGCATTCCACGCGTTTAATACTTATACTCTCTCTGATATTTACTTCCACACAAAGAGGTTGCTTCCCTTCTCCCTCCTTAATACGTCCAAATTGGATTCCACTAGGCCAGATACGGTGTCTGACAAAAGGAAATGCTTGTCTTCTTCCACAAATATTATCACAAATCTTCGCATATCTTCCACGGTAATCCCAACCTGTTTTTATTGCCAACCAAAGAGTTGGTTGTATCCCGTAAGGGAACTGTTCCACAAGGAACCACTTATTTTACAATAAAGTTGAAATATAAATTATTTAATATTAATAAACTTGTCTATTAATAATATTAAATAATTAAATTCCTTATTAACTACATAGTCAATTGATGACTATTTAGGGACATGACAAGTCTCCCCTGCCACATGTTGCTTGCCCACAAGCAACTGTAAATCTGGATGGCTGAGAATCTGCTCATTTTCCCAAGTGGCGTCTTCGAATGGCAAGTGCTTCCATTTGATGAGATATTCCCGGATAGTCCTGTTACGCAAATGCCGGTCGCGAGTTTCCACAATCTCTTCCGGAATCATCTCTAATTTCCCTTCATCGGTCAAAGGCGGTAAATCCTCGGAGACGGAAACCTATTGACCCAAAGCCTTCTTAAGGCAAGAGACATGAAACACGTTGTGTATCCGACTACCTGCTAGTAAATCCAATTCATATGCAACCTGGCCAATTCTGCGGACAATCGGAGAAGGTCCATAAAATCGAGGCTTCAATTTCTCCGCCCCACTACGCTTGAGATAAGACTGGCGGTAGGGCTGTAATCTGAGATAGACTAAATCACCAACTTCAAAACTTCGGTCCACTCTCTGCTTATCTGCATACAGTTTCTGCTGATTCTGGGCGCGGTGTAAATTTTCCTTAAGAGTTTTCAAGATATCCTGGCTTTCCTGAATCCAATCACGTGATTTGGGCACATTACTTTTATCAAAAGCAAGATCAATAAAGGCTAAAGCATCATATCCATATAATGCCTTAAATGGAGCCATACGTATAGAGGTATGAAAAGTAGTATTATAACAATACTCTCCCAGATGCAGCCAGCGCACCCAAGCTTTTTGGTGCCCTGAA